>CAJNIZ010043526.1:280230-309830 GCA_905231905.1 Symbiodinium pilosum
TTGACAACCACCCATATAACCCTATTATATACCCACTTAACATGTAGTCGGAGGAGCTGCGCTGCACTGCTGCGGAGGCGCTGTCTGGCAACTTCGAGCTTCAGCAGGGATGGCCTATGGAGAGGCCGGTTTAAGGTTCAGGGTTTAGGGCGTAGGGTTTAGGATTCAGGGTTTAGGATTTAGGGTTTAGGATTCAGGGTTTAGGGTTCAAGGTTCAGGGTTTAGGATTTAGGCTTCAGGGTTGAGGATTCAGAGTTTAGGGTTTAGGGTTTACGATTCAGGGTTTAGGATTTAAGGTTTAGGGTTTAGGGTTCAGGGTCTAGGGTTTAGGGTTTAGGGAGAGGCAGGGTTTACTGAATAAAGGTATAACGTTTATGGACTATAGTTTTGGCCCATAGATGAGATTCAAGAGGGACTTCCTTATGCACCTACGTCACATGATGAAGTCTTCTCCAGAATACATCTCGCAGCCCTGCATCATGCTCAAACTACGTTCCGAAGGCTTGCCCAATCCTCTTGGGCAGCGCCTATATTGGGCTCATATACAGATTATATTAGGATTGTTGGGATTGCATTGGGATTGTATAGGGGTTATATTGGGATAATGGAAAAGAAAATCGAAACTACTATTTAGGTTTCTCTACGATCCAGCCCATCGCTGAAGAATGTAGCCACAACCATGTTCTAGTAGAAAAAGTCTGTTGATGCAAGGGGAACTGTGCAGTATTGACATTTCCCGGGCTAAGTCTATGAGGTGCGTTGGCTCAAGCTGATCTTCTGTCAGAGGTTGCCAACACGGCACCCCAACAACAAGAAAGATACCTAAACTCCAAGCCCCGCATCCCAATCCCAGCCTGAACAAGATTCCTAACACCTGGCCCTGCTTTGGGTGTTTTACTGGACAATGTTCTCGTTTCTATGCCAGGGCCCAAATCGAATCCGTGTATACCCCATGAAATACACCCATGCCTCCGAAACTTGCCCGCCCATCTCATCCAAGATTGGGTTGTTCCGCTTTCACCTACCTACCCCAACATGATATACACTGGATTCTGGGGAGTCCCAAAATGGTACCGCCCAATGTTTTGGAAGCCCTATATGAGCGAGGCTGCGAGACGAACTTTGCTAGCTTCCGCACCGACGCCAAGTCAGACGCCGACAGAGCTCAGTGAGGGCTCTAAGACCTTCGATCAGGCTTTCATCCGAAACCCTACGGGCCCAAATAGCTCAAAGTAGGGACTATCTATCGACGTTAGCGCCCAATGTCGGTATTAATCATTTGTATACTTGGATCCCTCGGGCAAAGCACACAACTCTAAACTCAAACTCGCAGACGCTGGTAGCAGCACATGGCTTGCTTATCCTACGTGCATCGGTTGGAGGCACAGCTGCGCGGCTGTGCGAAAAGAAGTGCACCGCCGTGTGCCCTCTTGAGTCTTGTGTGCGGGGTTGGTAAGGGTTGTAGTGGGGTTCTGTTTTGGCCTGCGTTTGAATGAACTGGTTGTCGCATTGGAAAAGCTAAATAGGTAACCTTCTCACATCGGGGCAGGAGCGGATTGAGACGTGCTACGGCGACATTGCGGAGTTCGGCGGGAAGGGGCCAGAAACGCGCCGAATAAACGCGGAAGGCACATGTTTCAGCTGTAGGGAGATACAGAGGCAGAGGATGAGTATCTCGTGGTGCCTGGTAGGCTTGGCCGGCCGCACTAGAAACTTTGCCTGGGGAAAGCTAGGAACAAGCAGCGAGGTTTTCTTGAGGGTTGCCGATGCAACTGCAACACACGAAGGTCTTCTACTGGCAGGATATGTTGAGGTTCAAGAAGGTACGTGTGCGTGTGTGGAACTGCTCGAGTTCTGGGTCGTGCCTGAAGCACACATCTCTTGGGAAGCTTCCCTCCCATGCTGCAACGTCAACAGAGGGAATTTTGGTCGTACAGAACTACAGTATGCCGCGCCTCATGCGATCTCAAAACCTTACATGTATTTAACAATGCCTCCTCGCATCCAAATTGAGTTCCACAAGGCCGAAATGAATGTGCCCCGAAGGTTTTTCTTACCGGGCACTTGGATGGTCCCTTCCCCAAACTAACGTGGAAGCCGAAGCGGGGCTTTACAAAGACTACTGTCCAAACCCTAAACATCCCCATATACCCCGAGGTCGCCCTCTGTACCCCCAATCTTATCCTTTTGAAGGGGCTTCTGGCCTAAACCTGAAATCCTAATTCCTAAACCGTATACTTCCTAAGTCCTAAAGCTCAAACCCTAATTACTAAACCCTAAAACCCTACTTGCCAAATCCCATTTGCCAAACCTTAAACAGGCAACAGCTACCTCCAGAGCCACTACCCGCGTCTGAGCTACATCCGAAGGGCCAGGCCTTTGGATTGGAGCCCCAAGCGAGGCAGGCAGCGGCTTGAAAAGGGGTTCATCGGTTTCAAAGCTCCAGGGTTTTGGGGTTAAAAGGGCAGATATACATATACACATATACACATATACATTTACATTTCGAGGTTCTAAAGGGGTATTGCCTCAATAATGGACAAGCGAATGGAAAAGTACATAGGACATGACATGAAAGCTGGGTTTGCACGGGGGCTTGGGGGGTTTAGGGTTTGGCGCATGTGGTTGGGGCGGGTTTGGGAATTATTTCTTGAGACTGTTGGGATTAGCCGCAGAGTTGGGGGGTTTAGGGTCGCAGGGTTGAGGCCCAGGGTTGCGGGGTTGAGGTCTAGAGTTAAGGGTTTAGGGTTTAGAGTTTAGGGTTTTTTTTGGGGTTCAGGCTTCGGGCTTCGGGTTTAAAGGCTTTAGCAGTCGGCTTTCTGGTTGAGGCGTCGGGGTTTGAAGTGTCTAGACGTGAATGGAATCCCTACGAGGATGGTTCCCGTTGTAGCTAGTATGCTGGTGATTATTTTTGCCGATGACATCATCATTATGGCTAATTTAGACCCGTGATTCATAAACCCTCCGCTTCAGAGGAATTAGAATAGGTATCCCAGTATACAGGCCCTTAAAAGGAGGGAGTTTATTAATCACAGGTCTACAGTAGTATTCTTGCATGGCCCGCTTCCTTATTGTCTTCGGTCACTCCTATGAACTGAAATGTGATGGCTGAAACGGCAGTTGCTGTTCTGCCGATGGCGGTGCATGCTCATGGCTCTTCCAACAACATCTTCGGCAACAGTTATTGGTCCTTGAGCTGTTGCTGGCCATATAAGCTAGCAATGCACATGCTAGGACTGAAGCTTCACATGATGATAGTTGTCCGGTTACCCCTCGTGGTTCTTGTATTGCATGGGAATACAGTCAGGGAAAACGCCTGAGCTTCACCCAAGTTGTGGAGGATAAAACTGGGTTGTGTAAGGCACGTGCGCCGTGCGACCACGATGATCATGGATACATGCTATGCCGCAATACTACTTTCATGCCGTTATCACAGTATTATCTTGTTACAGTCCGTTTTCAGGCCAGCCATACAGGACCGTCGAGAAAGGTCCTGCACACTCTGTCCCCACATACCGTCTTTCTACCCAGCATCTAGAATCTAGATTCCCCATATACCGGTTGTACCAAAGCACATTGGTAGAAGATGTTTGTATCAGTTCACGGTGCAGCTAAGCCTGAAGCCTTTCGCATGTGTATTCACAGCAGCAAACGCTTCACCCCAAGCCCTCAGAGCCTTGACTTCTAACGGCCTCAGGCCCATGGGGCTCTAAAACCCCTAAATGTGAACTGGCTTGGCCCTCATATTTGGAGGTGTACCAAATTAGGGGTACCTTCTTGGGAGCCTCCATAACAAGGATTGTAGCATTTTGGGGTCGCCTCAGTTAGGGAAACTACCCTTCGTGCTTCTGATCCACTACTGTAGCCTACCTCACTTGCTCTCGGAACGGCAACGCATGCAAACTCCCAAATCCTTACAGCATCGAACCCTACTGCAGCCTCCAATGTAGAAACCTATATACTTAAATCCCTACCTTCGAAAGCTTTGCACCCCATAGATCCCCGTGCAACCCTACGTACATACACCCCAGAACCCTAAACTTTCCTAAGCCCGAAACTTCCTAAACCCTACAAACCCTAAACCAAACGACCACCCCCCACCCCCGCCCTAACTTTTGGAAACCCCTCTCATGGACCATGCAGTGTTGAATGTTCAGGCCATGGGGAGGTTCCTAGAGAGGCTGTGGAAGATACGGCGGCTGTTTCCTCCAGGATCCGGGAAGTCACGGAATTTAGGGGTTTAGGGGTTTTGGGTTTAGGTGATATATGCTCCAGGGTTGCTACCCCCTCCAATCCCCCCACCCCCCATGGTATGGTCCCCCTCCTACCCCCTGTGGACCGTGGTTGTTGTGGTCCTGTCCCCGCTGTAGCACCTATGCTGTGTTGGTGATTCTCCCTCCCCCCCTTGGACCCTAGACATTCAGGCTCCACAAGAACTTCAGCTTCCAATTGGGCTTTAGGGTTTAGGGTTCAGTGTAGCTCGTAGCACCGAGGCTTTTCGACTTCAGGATATGTCTTTCCCTGCTTTTCCATTGCGTGCAGACTCAGATCTTCAGGGCATTTCGAAGGATTACGCCTTTGCAACGTAAGCGTAGAACGCCTTCAAGTACTGTTGAAAAATCATCGTGGGTTCGCCTACTGCCCCTAGGCTCTCCCCTAGTTGGCCCTAATGCAGCCTGCTTAATTCTAATTCATTGAGGGAAAACCTTGCTGGGGGCGCGCGGGGTAGTACCAGACAGCAGAGGAAACCAAATCATGGGCAAAAGACTTAGGCCTAAACCTGTCCCATAGGTTTAGGGTGTTGAGCACTTTTTGCATTAAGCAACTGATTAGGGTTCAGGTTGTTTGATAGTATTCCCCTTAAATTCTGATGTGCCTGTAACATAATGTACCCCAAGCCGTACGCCTACTCCAAGTAGGTAGGTTTCCACTACTTTGAGGGGTCCTGGTGTCAGGTGATACTTTATACTACCTTAATACAACCCTTTATATAACCTATCGGAACCCTTTTTCAGCAGGTTCCCTACTTCATTTAGGAACCCAGGGTCCTCTTCGACGTGGGTACTCCCTATACAGACCTTCCAAACTTGTAATTTCTGGGGTCCTAATAAGAATCCTAACCCAAGAACCATGCCAAACCCAAAAGGAACTACCCTAAACCCTCAAGTCTAAACCCTAAACCTAAACCCTAAATTCGAAACCCTGCCAGCCGCAGGGCCACAGCGCAGGCAGCCGCCAGAGAGGCTGGTCTTGGCGGTGGTTTCTCCAAATGCTAGGGTTTAGGGTTTAAGGTTACGGGTTAGGGCTTTGGGTTTTCCCTGCGGTGGATATTAAAGATTATGTATGACCCTTAGTACTTTCTACCTTGGGAATTGTGGTGCTATGGTATACCAGGGTCATGCAGGGTTTCTGTATCAACAGTATTCCCTAAACCCTAAGCTCTATTGGGAGCTTGTGGATAGGTTGCAGTTACAAGTAGATCATTGCGGTTTGCGCAGCCTTGTTTCCGGAAACCCGCATGTCGGCGATCTGTTTAGCCACGGTCACGCCACTCCTGGGGTTCCTACATGAAGTTTAAGGTTTAGGGGTTTGGGGCTTAAGGGTTTGGGCTTTGGGTTTAGGGGTATAGGGGTTTAAGGCTTGGGCTCTTATATTTCACCGGAATCTTCATAGATTTCTTCCGAAGGGGATGCCTGTAGAAGCCGATGGCTCAATCGTGATGCATGTAAGGAGACCGTTTTTGGAGCCAAAGGAGGCAAAAAAGAACAATTATAAATCAATGCGCCCTAAAGACCCTGCCTGTCCCATTCCACTCCACAGCGGCCTGGGAATGAGGAGAAACCTTTGGCCTCATATTTATATATGTATATATGACCCTATGCAGCTCGGAAACCTCTACAATCACAAGAGGGTTGAGGGATTAGGGAAGCCTCAAGCCCTACAACCCAACACCTAAATCATATAAGCTAGTAAGTAAAGCCAACTGACCCGTCGAACCCTATACTACTCCCACACATAACCTTGTATACCCCTATAAGCCCTTAAGCCAACGTAAAACCCACTGGACGAACCAGTTTGGTGACTTTAAACATCCTTTTTGTGGCGTTCAAAGGGGTTTACAATATCATTGAGGTAATGTTTGTTGAGGTCATATCCTAAATACTCCCACAGAGCTTATATGCCCCTATGCAACCCAATGTAGCTTTGTATGTAAACCTTAACCCTGAGCGGCGCGAAACCCCTACCTTCACCCCGGAGGTATATGGAATAATGGCGTGTTGGGCTATGTTTAAGCGTTCTGCGGGCTGCTATTTTGCCAACTTTCGGGGTTCGGGTAAACCCTAAAATCCCTGAACCCCTAACCCCTAATCCCCAAACCCTAAACCCTAAGATACCCTAAGAATCCTGAACCCCTAAACCCTAAGCCCTAAAAGCCCTGAACCCCTAAACCCTAAGCCCTCAGTGAAAAACCATTGGATGACCTTTGCCAGGCTCAGCTGCGTGCCAGTGAGGCAGGTCGGTCGGCCTTGCTCGCTGCTCAGGCAAAGGAGCCTTGCCCTGTTTTAGGGCATGTGGCCGGTTTAGGGGTTTAGGGGTTTAGGGTTTAGGGTGTCCTTCGGGATACCTGAATATTTTCCCTAATTGGGTTCATAAGGACCCTAGATACTAATATTTTTCAAAGGGTTCCGAAGGCCAAACAAGTGGCATATACAGGAGTCCGTTCAGAGGGGCATGACAAGGATTTTTATGGGATTCTGTACGGCGTTTGCAGTTGGAGGGTTTAGAGGTTCACGGGTTAAGGCGTTTACTCTATGTGTAGGTGTTTAGAGGTTGTGGAGGGCTTAAGCTTCAGGGTCCATAGCTCATACGCATTTTCAAGATTTTGACTATTCAACGCGTCCCATGCCGGTGCAAATACTGTAAGCACCGAACCAGGATGCACCACATGAAGGTAAGCTGTTTACTGCTTAGGGGTTCATGGTCTAGGGGTTCAGGGGTTTGGGGTTGATCCCTCATCAGGTGCATGCTGCAATTCCTTGTATTGCTCTTGCTTGAGGTCCGTTTTAAAGATTGTTGTCTAACGGGGGCGGGATGCACAACACCGCGAAACATATGGCCGTTTGAGTCGTTGTGGTCATGCTCCCACTCTTGCTCTCCCCATGACTGTCAGGAACTGTTACTACCTTCGCTGTCCTGTCTTGGACTTTCTGCTAATGCCGCCGCGTTTGTTGTACTACCACTGTAGCGGTAGGTTCCGCTTCTGAGTGTGTTGTTTTCGTAGAGAGTTATCTTTGCAAGTGGTGACCGATCAACTCATTGGAGAAGGGCTGCCGTAGGGTTCAAGTGCATGTTTGCGTTACACTCTGCGCTTGTGTAGATGAAGTCTTTCGCGCCCTTGTCCCCAAATATCACCCTTCCCTCAACAAACTGAGTTTCAAGAGCTAACAACTCTGGGTTAGAAGAGCCCCCTTCTTCGTGAATTACCACCTTCCCTAAAACAAGCTAACTTTCAAGAACTGACAAGTCTGGGTTTGAAGAGTCCTCTTCTCCCTGAATAATTTCCACTCTCCTAAAACAAACTGATTTTCAAGAACTGACAAATCTGGGTTAGAAGAGTCTTTAGAACTGACAACTCTGGGTTCCCTAAAACAAACTGATTTTCCAGAACTGAGAATATCACCCCAACATAACCCCCAAAAAAACGTAATATAACCCCATTATAACTCCAATATAACCCAAATATAACCCCAATATAACCCCAATATAACCAATAACCCAAAACCTTATCACAACTTTAAAGCCTAAACCCTAAATCCTAAACTCTGGATCAGAAGAGCCCAGGACCCAGATGAAGCAGTGAAGGCCGCAGCCACGGCGCGACATGCCGCAGAAGCAGCTCAGGCCGGCCACTCAAGTGCTCCTATGGGGGTTTAGGGTTTAAGGGTTCAGGGGTTTAAGAGTTTAGGGATTGAACCGAAGATTTTGAATTAGGGGAGTAGAATAAGATATATATATATATGCATATACAGGGGTAATGGAAAAGAACATGGAAACTACTAAACTTCTATTGGAACTTATGGTTTGGGTTTTATGGCCCACCTTGTATGCGTAGCAAATGTTTTTATTCCTTATTGGTTCCTATGTGGGGGAATCCTCTTGAGGGCTATAAGGGGTCATTAAGTTGTGACGTTGTAGAAGGGTTACATAGGGGTATGTAGGGGTCGAAACGGTCTAGGGTTTCGGAACATCAGGGATACCATTTTGGGGGTCCCAATAATAGGGAGTAAAATATCTATGGATCTACATTGGGGTCCCCCCCCTTATTTAGTGGAACTACCGCATTTCTTCTAGCAATGAACAACCAGAACTAAATCTTCGTCGGGCTCCGCGGCAGACAACAATTGATCGAGGGCAGAATTTTGGCTTCAAAGACGCCTCACCCTAAACCCTAAACCCCAGGGGGGCGCATCCCACTATGGGCTATTAGACCTTTGGGGTACCTTAATCTACCCTTAATAGGTCCTAATAGGGAATTTTAGGGTCTAATAGCCCATGGTGGTCTACGTGACTCATCATGAAGTTCTCCGTAAAATTTCCTGGGGTTCAAAGATCTCCTGATAATAGGTCCCTAGCCTCACTTGAAAGCTCAGGGGCTTAGTCAGTATAGGGTTTAAATGGGTTTAGTGTTTAGGGTTTAAATGGGGTTATAAGTTTTAAGTTTTTTTTAATGGGGTCGCCCTACTTATAGCCTCATGATGCTTCACTTATAACCTTTTCGCCAATATGGGGGGTTCCCAACAGTAGGGGTCCCTTAAAGGGGATATATAGGGATATATGGTCCTGCGCTCTTCGTTCCCAGCCACCCCCCCCACCCCCCCTTGTGCGCTCTAGATTTATGGGTGGGCTCAGCGCATAGGAGCCCCGCAGATCCTTGTATCTCCCTACACAAGAAAGCCTTCAATAACCCGTTGTAACCCCTTGAAAGGGACCCTGCTTTTGCTTCAGAGGCCGCTGCTGAGGCCGCCGAGGCCGCAAGTGCGGCGCTGCTGGGTGGGGGGCCTAGGGTCCCCAAAAGGAGCCTTTCAAAAGGGTATGTAGGAGTTATGTAGGATTGTATGTTACGTTGAGGGACACATAGTAACATATATGGTGCAGGGTTTAGGAGAGTTTCCAAAAAATAGGGCTAGCGCGTGCTTACCGGACCCTACCGGCAAGATAGACGCTTTTGGACCCCCCCCAATAAAGCTTCAAAACCAAATCCCTTAACCCCATCCTGGTAAGGATCCCGACATTCCAGAACACAAGACCTTCACTCCATATAACCCCTGGCAATGATCCAATGATCCCCATATTCCAGTTCATCAATCTTTGACAACTCAACAGCAACCCTGAGGCTTCAAGTCTGTGAATAATAGCGAAACTGGGCCCTGAAGTGTGCAAACAATGCTCTGGGCTGTTCGCAGGGTATAGGTTTTTGGGCTTAGAGTGGCAAAGGAGCTTGGGGTATATAGGGTTTAGGGTATAGGTTTAGGGTTTAGGGCTGTTTTAGCTGAGGGTAAGACTTAAGAGTCCACAGTATACAATTATCCTATATAATGATGACCAAGGGTTCCAAAATAATAACTGTTGTGCACTGGACCCCTAGGATCCCACCTTCCGCCTCATTTTTCCATCGTGTTCTCTATTTGAATCTCCACTGTGGCGGTAACAACCCTCTCTAGTCCATATATAACCCTTATCCTTAACCCTAATTAGGCCCCACATACCCGCATCCAAGCCCTACTGAGCCCTCGGGCAAGACAAGCTGTAGAAAGTTTGACTCAGGCGTCGCGGGACACGCCTGGCAGTCCCCAAAGCGTAGAAGTCTCTCGTCAGAAAGTTTAGGGTTTACTGGTAGGGCATACTTTGCAGGGGTAGGATCACATTCTCAAAGAGCCCATCTGTTGATATTAGTACATGGGGGTTCCAGATACCTATGGGGCCCAAGTATACTACTTTCTGGCTAGATGGACCCTTTGCGAATGCTTTATTTGCAGCACTCTCATTTAGATCGAGAATTTATGGTCGCTGTGGCATGCGCAGCAGTAAGACTTGCAGCACTCACGTGAACGAAGATGATGCTGACGTTCAATGCTGTCCATGTCGATGATCCTGCGGGTGATGCTGTACCGTTTTGAAGCTTCCGCTGATGCAAAAGGTGGCTGTCATTCCGTCTCCCAGCGCGCACGTGCTTAGATGCATGCGACGCTCGCCTTGCCATGTAGTTTGCGATCCTGAACCTGTCATAGTCAAGCACTTAGAAACCACTGTTTTGTAATATGCCCCTCCAAACGAAGGATAAAAAGCACAAGGGCCCCTAAGCAAAGGTGCCCTGCACATTCCCGGGCTTTAAGTCGAGTTTTTGTCGCTAACATGTCTACAGTATCCCTATGTACCCCGCCCTAAAATCCCAGAGAGGTCCATGACTTGCTCAAGTCTCCTGCCCGAAGATCGCAATTATAAACCGTATTCCTAAACATCCCTAAGCGCTATGACCGTGTGCCAGGGCCGTTTGCATTTCGGTTTCTCAGGCATAGCAGCTCCTCCGGCGATGGGGGCAGCCAGCAACAGGCCTTTAGTTGTAAGGTTGTTAACGGGGGGATGGTTCAAGGTGTAGGTTTAGGGGTTAGGGGTTAGGGGTTTAGGGTTTAGGGTTTCTAACTCAGTAATCCCCAAGAATCTCTTCTTAAGGACAGGCCCGATGCTAGGCTTAGAGTTGTGTCGATCACTTCCACGCATACAGCTCAGCTCCTGAGTTCAGGATTTACAGTTTAAAAGCGAGTATGAGTTAGGTCAATCCCCCCTATAGTAATGACTCCTTAATATGGAGTTAATAGGGCCTTAATATACCTACAATAGTCCCTTGTGGTACCCATTACTGGGTGGGGGATTGACCCAAGGTATGAGGTTCATGGGGTTAGTGGTTTGGGCTTGCCCCCCCAAAGAAACAAACATTGAACCCTACATGTAGGGGTCATGTACCTACATGGGTACTTCTTTAATCATATACGCAAACACTACGCCTGCATGCAACCACAACTACATGCAGGCCGTTTCGAAAGCGCTGGGTTCAATGTTTTCACTTGTTCAGTGAGTCATGGAGTTGGCGTTTGTGGGTCTCTGCGCGTCTTTTGTTCCACATGCTCCTGGGTTGTCTGGCTAGCTTCCACAAACTCCGAAACCCTCCTTTTACTAAAGCCTATCCTTATTACCCTACACCCCCAAACCCTCAACCCTCTTGATACTGTTGTTCTCTTTGGGTTGGTATGGTCCTACAAAGGCACAGCCAGATGTGCTCTTTGGACGCGTACGAGCATCTTCAAACAAATTCCCCTACGACATTCTTAAAGGGACCCTTGCAATCTCCGTATACTTTCCTGAAGACCTCCAACGCTTCGTGGAAAAACTGCAACAAGGTTTTAAGTGTTTAGGAACTGGCTTTTGAGCATCTACAGCTGTGGAGTTGGGATTTTTGCGTTCCCACCATGAAGCAATAGGGAATCTTAGGGTCTAGGCTTTAGGGTTTAGGTCTCCATTTCATTTTCCATGTTCTTTTCCATTTGATTCTCCATTATTGGGGTTATATAACACCTATTACGGGGAGGGGGGGTGCGTGTCCACATCTCAAACACGGCCTATGAAGCCGCATCACTGCTACAACTCGCTTGGTACGCCAAGGTTTTGTAGCCTCGGAAGTCTATGGGCCTGGACTTATTTCAAGCCCTTCGATTCAAGAGTGGCGAAAGGGCCCATAGTGTTCAACAGTAATACTAATAATATTATTAGTAATTATATTGTACTTGTATTAGGGCTATTATAATAATTTAGTGAATATGAATAATAATTGTATGCCCAAAGAAACGTCCAATGGATTGCGGCACACTACGTAAAGACCCTTACTGCAAACGAAATTGTATGCACGTTGTAGTCACCAGTAAGTAATGATCAGTCTTATCCTTGCCCTATGTTGTTCCGCTACTGTCATGTCACTACTGCTCATACACTTAGTGCTATCACCTGAAACTGACGACCTTTCCTGAGGATTGTAGAACTGCATAAGAGCATGGAAACTATTGTTGCCCATGCTGCAGGATCTGTTCTTCCAATCCCTAGCAGCAACCCTAAACCCAAAAAGATAGTAGCTTCAATTTTCTGTTCCATCCATCCACTCCTTACTGACCACCCTGCACCCAAAGCAGTCGCTTCAATTGCTTTTTGTTTAGGGTTTAGGGCTTAGGGGCGCCTTTAGGGGGGTTTCAGTCGGCCAGTCCCGAGTGGCAACCAGCAAGAAAAGGTCGGCTAGCCTGGGCAGCTACCGCTCTAATCGGTCGACACTGCCTTTCATGCTCCAGTGCCTTTGCATGACCAGAGGGTTGAGGTCGCATGGGATTTAGCAGGCAGGGAGTTTGAGGCTAAGGAATCTAATAATCCTGTATATAACCCTGCATATAGCAATTTCAATTTCCTTTGCATTTTGAAGTGGATTTTACCATTTGATTCTGCGCTGTACGGGAAATAAACCCGGAAACACTATAAACCCTAAATCGTGTTGGGACTTGAGAATGTTTTTGGGATTCAAGGCCAGGCGGCTGCAGTTCATCAAAGCGGGGGAACGCAAAAGTTGCTTGCTTCACCTCGTTACTGCCCTATGGAGGCTCCAAATAGGAGGATGGGTGAATTGTTTTTTGTTGTATGCGCTGGGGTTTCCTCCCGCCCTAAACTTAAGGAACCTTCTATCCTCGGGGCATGTACCTGCAATAGCGGCCAGCTTTCTGTTGGCTGAAGATCGTGCAGTACTGGACCCATCTGCTTGGTCTTGGGTGACATTTCACCTGTAGCAAGATTCTGCTGGATTCCACATTTGTATATCTATACATACATATAAACATGTGTATATCTCCTTGATGTCCCAAAAGCAACAAGAACAACTCCAAATTATTTATCTTGGCAATGCTCAGCAACTTCGAATACAAGCAGACTCTAAGCCTACAAGTGGCCTTGTCCACCCAACAACTTCTGGAGCTGCTCCTTGAGCTAAATAGGGGTTATATAGGGATTATGTAAAGGCAGTCTAGTTATAGGGGTTATATAGGGATTATGTAAAGGCAGTCTAGGGCTTGGGATCTGTACTTGCTTTGAAATGGTAGGCCTTACCCCTGCGAAACACAAGGGTATGGAGCTCCCCCGCATCAACTTACCCAAGGCGACCGGTGATAAGCCCGCCAACATTGCTTCTTGGCACGGAATGGTATGCCCGCTTTCGACTTTATGGAAACCACAATGTGTATAATAGGTATCACGACAGTTCGTGTGTAATCGCGTGCCCGCCCCAGTGCCATAGTTGTGGGGCCGTCTAATTGCAGAACCCTTTTTTTACGGAGCCTAGCAGAACTCAGCTAATCTAGTCATATTTTTGGAAATGGTGCGTCGCTTCCAATGTGCGCGGTTTAGGATTTAGGGTTTGGGTTTAGGGTTTAGGGGGTTTAGGGTTCAGGGTTTGGGTTTTGCAGCTTCGGGGTTGGGTTTAGGGTTTAGGTTTCTGTGTGTCCGAGACCATCAGATCAAATCAGGGAAGCAGGTCTTCCATAACCCCAATACAACCCCAATATATACCCTATTGAAATATGGCAGTTTCCATTTTGTTGTCCATTATCCTAATATTGCCCGAATATAACCTTAAAAATACCCTATATACCCTACCACCATGGGCTATTAGACCCTAAAATTCCCTATTAGGACCCTATTAAGGGTAGATTAAGGTACCCTAAAGGTCTAATAGCCCATAGTGGTATAGTAGTTTCCATTGTCCATTCAGAACTCCTTCGTAGCAGACCCAGGTTTGCGGAGCCCTGTGAGTGAAGTTTTCTAAGAGCGACTGACTTGCTAAGAACTTGTATTCAAACCCTAAACCCTAAAAGCTAACCCGTAAACCCTAAACCCTCCCAACAAACTGAAAGCATGAGTGCTTTTTTTTGGTCGAGTTTAGGGCCCCGAGAAATCTTTGTTGGAGCCGAGGGTTAGTCCCCCTGGAGTGGATAAAACATGGATTTTTTTTAACATCCTAAATATGATACCCGTCGACCGCACATCTTATCTACTCAAGGGGGGCTATAGAAGTGCGGGGAGGGTTGGGTTCTGGCAGGTGAAGGGAACAGTAAGCTAAGGCAGCTACCTGGGTTGGTCCGTGCCATGTGAGCTATAGTCTAACCTTGAAAGGAAATTATATAAGGGAGATATTATAGGTGTTTACGGGGGTACTAGGAGTCTAAGTATAGCTCATGTACCCTTTTTGCTGAGGGAAGGGCAGTTTAAACCTCAGAGTCTAAGATTCACCTGGGAGAGTGTAAGGGGTGGTTCTAGGCCAGCGAGGGAGTCATAGCTTGTCTTAAGGATCTGGGACCGGCAGATTCATCTTATCCACGGGGTTACTGTTAAGGAGCTTATGTTAAGTTACTACAATATGCAAACCCTATCATGTACTACATACCCATAATGTGGTAACTTAGTTTTAGGTCCCTAATGGCAACCCAGTTCAGAGGGCCTACTTATCCTAGCTTTCGGCTTTTTGAGCTTCAGGCTTTCCTACCGTTGCCCAGAACCATCCTATGTCTTTCAATCAAGATAGGCATTTGCCATGTGGGGTAATAGAGGGACTACCTGGTATTGGAGCGCATTCTATAAGTCCTTCTGTGGGTCTCTCCTAGGAGCCCCAGAGAATACCACCCTAAAATTTAAATCCTACCCCTTGCTCCACGCAGCTTTCTGTCAAGGCCTTCAGCACGAGGGCACAACAGCTACGTGCCCTTCCTGCAAGGGCAGGTCCCCGACCTTTGGACGTCAGGGGGCCTCAGGTTGAAATCATGAAAAAAAGAACCCAAAAGTCCCTTGCAGGTACATGGTAAAAGCAAAGGTCTCGCAGGGTTTCCGGTTTCCATATAGGTGTTTTGGGATTCAAGTATGGCTACATGGACCCGGTGGGAAGGTCTAATTATAACCACCTGCCTATTGAGTAGCAAAATAGCCATAATACAGCAAGTCTTCCCAATCATGCAATTTCCTTCAAAGCCATGAACCCTAAACCCTATAGTGGTTTCCATGTTCTTTTCCATTATCCCAATAGAGCCCACAATATAACCCCTATATAACCCTATATATCCGTTTGAAGAGGTAGCCTCAGTAGTCCTTGCTTTGACATGATTAGGTTATTATAGGGATAATGGAAAATACAATGGAAGCTACTATAGTATATTGGGGCTATATTGGGATAATGGAAAATAAAATGGAAGCTACTAGGGTTTATAGGTACTCCTGAAACTGCGATTTCTAAATTGGTTTTCTAACAGCCTTACACAGGGAACCATCTGAACCTGGTACAACAGACTTCCTCTCTCTCGCAAATTGGTCTAGATTGTCGGGGGGATTCGGTTTTGCCGCGCAGGGGCCTGCAGACTCACAAGTCGCATCGCCTTGCAAGTGTGTGAGGTACCGCAAGCTTCGTTGCCATCCACGCCGCTATGGCCGCAGCCGGTGTTGCCACAGGCAGTGATGAAACGTTAAACATGGCGGGCTTCCAAGAACCCGGGGTAACCTCTTACAGTTGGCCGTGATCACAAGTTATACTATTCTGGAAACTGTTAGAATCCAAGCATCAGGGTGCTGTTGGTTAATGGCATGTGTTAGGAAGCCCAAATGGGATTGATTACTCTGACTGGCCCACAGTTGTGGCAACTGCCACCTGGATGTACAAACATCTGCATATATTCAAATCTAATTATATATGTATATTCAGATATGTATCTATATGTATATATATATATACATTAGTGCCTGAAGAATCCACTTATGGGTGTACTATGGCGGGTCAGAAATTTCATTACATGGGCTGCGATCCCTGGGGCAGTACACACACACACACACACACACACCCTTCAGACTCCGCAGGTATTCTTTTCCGAGCACTTGTCTTACAAGTTCTTAGTAGGGAATAAGGAACCACAATGCCTACATTATGTGCTCCGTTTTTCCCTACGAAGCACCGGCAAGTTTTTCTCTAGGCAAACAGCTTTAAGCTGCTGGAAGGAATCGGTTTTTTTTCTTGACAGGAATCAAAGCATCAGGGGCCAAACTTGAGCCCTTATATGCTAAGCCTGGGAGAGCCGGTCTGGCGGGGTTTGATTATAGCCCAATTAAGTTTGGAAAAGAATGTTGGAGGGGCTTCCTGGATGACTTGCAGCAAGGCTGGTGGGCTTCCAGTTTAGGGTTTAGGGTTTAGAGAATGCCATTATTCCGCTTCTGACTTACCACTCCTCCTTGCCCGTTCCATACGCTTCTGTTATTCTGTTTGGCAGGCAGTTCGCTCTATTCCTTACTGCATCACATCGAGAAAACGGGGCAATCAGTATGAGAGTGCTGAAGCTATTGCTGAATAGATCACAAAAATGACTTCCACCAACTGCTCAAGTTCTGACTGATAAATAACCAGCTCCAGCCCCTTAACCGAAGACTTTAAGTTTGTACCCTTAATGTTTGTACCCCTAAGTTTTGGGTCCCAAATACCCTTATTGAGGGCCATATTCCCTGGTTTAGGGACCCAAAACCCAAGGGTACAAACCCTAAGGGTCCAAAGGAAAACTCCCTGAACTTAACTCTGAACCTTCGAGCCCCTCCAGTGTCAAAATTTAGTGCCTACAAATGAGAGGATTTACCCAACCTCGCATGCTTGGGACTGCCAGCTTTGCTGTGGATTTGTTTCTGGTAGAGATGCCCCTGCGGTACCCAATGTCAGGCAACTTTGGCGTATGCTCCTCCACTGGCCTCGCAGACATCGCTGCAGCTCCCACTCACCTCGCAGTTCACTTCTCAGTTGACATCCCAGCTTCCTCCACAGCCTTTACCGCAGCAACACAGCCAGGCTGCCCCACAGCAGTTGCATGCACAGCATCTGCCTCCGACGCAGCTTCCTCCACAGCAATTTCAGCAACACCAGCTTCACACGCAGCAGCTCAGCCCGCAGCAGCTGCCGCCGCAGCAAGTGCAGTCACAACCTCCATTTGCTCAGCTGCTGCCACAGCATGTGAGTTCGCAGCGACAACCCGTACCAGCGCAGATGCCTGGTGCGCATGCGAACGTGAGCATGTGCCTGTCCCCACAGAGGGAGCATTTCTTATAGTAGCCACGTTGCGCCCGAAAGGTCGCCAGAGTCATGGTGGTGTTCATCTGAGCCCCTCACCAGGTTTCGTATTTCCCGAAGGATCCAATTAGCCCAACGTGGGTAATATTTATAGACTTTAGTGCCCAATGCAGGTATTATTTGTATATTTGGGTCTCTTGGGCTTCTGAAGTTAAACAAAGGGTTCTAGCAGGGTTGCATCGGCTGGGCTTAGTAGCCGGCAGCATTGTTGGCCGGGGGCTCAGAAACTCATAAAACGCAACAGACTGGACCGCAGCTACAGATGTTGTCATATGTCGAAGAGGCTTAGTTGGATTCTGATGCTCCCCTCAACCCTGAACCCTAAAATCCTAAACCCTTAACCCTCAAACCCTAAAAACCTAAACCCTAAACCAGCTGACTTCCAGTAACGTCCCTGTGTCAGTTTGAGAGCTTGACCTCCGCCCTTCCAACATGGATCCCCAGTAAAACCTACTGATTCTTAGTAGGGTTTGGGGTTAGGGTTTAGGGTTTAGGGTTTAGGGTTTAGGGTACATGGAACTGGAACTCCAGTAAAACCTACTGGTTCCTAATAAGGAGTAAGGGCATGTATTGGGGCTACAGCGGGATAATGGAAAACAAAATGGAAACTGCTAGATTATAATGAGGTATATGTGGGTACATATTGAAGTTATAGTAAGGAATAAGAGAATATATTAATATGGGTTGTATAAGGCTTATATTTCCTTATTCCCTACTAAGAACCAGTAATATGAAATCTGCTTTTCAAGGACACTTTGTTTGTATGGGGCCTTCGCGGGCAGTCCATGTTAGTTTGGTTAGGTGAAGTTTGAACCTAAACCCTAAACCCCCTCAACCCCTATACTCTAAATTAGCGGAGTCTGCTGCGGGCCAGGCAGGGGCTTGCCGACCTCTCAGGCAAATGCACATGCTCGGGACAAAGAAATCAGTTGTTTTTCCTTGCCGCGGTTCTCAGCCCAGAATTGCTCAAAACATTCAGTTTTGCAAGTTTCCAGAAGAGAGCTGAGAATGCAGAGGCAACGTGGGCTGCACTGTATGTTTGCTAGTTACCATATATAGTCCCCCTTAATCTAGATAGAATATGGGGTATATGGGGATCTTCTTATAATATACCCAAAGACATATTTCATCTACTTAAGGGGGACTATAAACCCTAAACTCTAAATGGTAGTTTCCATTTTCTTTTCCACTATACCTTTAGAACCCTAACATAACCCTAATATTCTATCTACTTAAGGGGGACTACAGGACTTCAAGTTCAAGGCTTGAAAGTGGCCAAAGCTTGGTCCCTAAAAGGCGGGGGCTCCTCCAAGAGACTACTGGCATGAAGGTAGGTAGAATATTAGGGTTACATTGGGGCTATATAGGGATAATGGAAAAGAAAATGGAAGCTACTCTATTATAATAGCGTACATTATTGGGGCTATATAGGGATAATGGAAAAGAAAATGGAAACTACTCTATTATAATAGGGTACATTATTGGGGCTATATAGGGATAATGGAAAAGAAAATGGAAACTACTATAGTATAATAGGGTATATATTGGGATAATGGAAAAGAAAATGGAAACTACTATAGTATAATAGGGTATATATTTGGCATGAAGGTCCCGTGGCAGATTGGCTCTGTTCATTTTCTTTTGGGGGCATCTGTAGATGTCCTGGAAGGATGCGCGCTGGGCATCTGGGGGTTTAGGGTTTAGGGTGTAGGGTTTAGGGTTTAGGGTTGCAGTGAATCCAAGGTCACTGAGACGCACCTTCAATTTCCTTGGTTGCTGTTAAGGAACTTCAATTAAGTTACCCTAATGGGTATATATAGGAAATAATAGGGTTTCCCCAATATAGTAACTTAATTTAAGTTCCTCAACAGCAACCCAGTTTCCTGAAGGGTTGGAACCTGGTAGCAGGCTTTATCATTTGGCTCTACTTTACCTAGACCCAAAACCCGAAGTACCCTTACTTTACTACTTAGCATGAATGTGGCTGTTGCTGCTCACCGTGTCCGGAAGCTGTTGTCCCACCAAGTCAGAAGATATTGGGCCATGCATGCTACCATCCCTGAACTGCCCCAATTACGCGACAAACATCACCTCCCAGGTTGACCAAAAGAACAGATGTTCGTGGGAGACACTGCCGCCCACGCTAGCACCAAGATCTAGGATTATCTTGAGGCATGACCATGCCGGGCACTGAGGCGAATCCTAAGACCCAACCTCCAACCTCTAGCCTAATGAGCAATGGGCGTAGGAGAACCCCAAATCCTAGACCCTAAACCCTGAACCCTAAGCCCCAACCCGCAACCGTGTGAAGACATCCCTGAGTAGCCTCCCGACGCATGAGATGGAAGCCATGCAACGCGCCCAATGCGCCTGCCGGACAGCAGGACATTCGACGAGAATGTGGCAAGCCAAGGGTTTAATGTCTATGTAGCGATATCAGTTGAACTTACGCTTACACCCACTTGCGGACCTCAAGGCAGCAATACCCTTCATTCAAAGACTGTCCATTCACTGTAGTGAGGTTGTTATTATGGACCCTCGCACCACTTAAAGTATGTTATATAAGCTTTGTGCAGCTATTACTGCGGGGGCACGTGCTTGAGGGAACTATCAGACACGAGTACGTCCAGAGTCCAGAATGCGGAACGATCTGTATCGTTGGAAGCTGTATAATTCCCCAAGCCGGAAGCTTGGCAATCCCTATGCAACATCAGGGGCCCTGCGCCAGGAGCCCAAGCACAGTCCCCCTTGTTGCCGAGATCCGCAAGCAACTGGATCCTGGTTCAGGAAGCTTAGCGGGTCTAATCGCAGATGCTAAAACGTCAAATCTGCGCTCTGGAAGTGATGGGATTCTACGCGTGCAGCCGCCGCAGAAGCCGCATCATCTGCGTCAATGAAAGCGTTTGCGCAGTTCGAGCCTGGAAGGTCTAGAGGCGTATGATTCAGCAAGGTAAGGCCACGCACGTACCTGGACGGCCTTTTGTAGTAAACTTTCAATTGTTTCAGGAATGTCGGGTTTTGGGCAGGCGATGGCGGAAATAGGGCCCAGGCGACATTTTTGGACATTCCGGTGCCAGCAATCAAGGACCTAGATTCGTTTTGTGGTAGTGCATCTGGAAATGGCGGGTGACGTGTTTCATCAACGCTGGCAGCGTTTGTTTGCTGATCTTCACGTAGCCATGTATCTATTGTCCTCTTGACTTGCTCTCCAATGTCAATGACCAGGCCAGACCCCACCCATGATGGCGGAAATTCCTTAGCCAGATGGCGGAAATTCTGGGAACCCGTCCCGAGACCAGAGAACCGAAATTGCCGGCAAAATGGCGGAAATCCCCGGCCAGATAGCGGAAATTTCCCGATCAGATGGCGGAAACTGCCGGAATCGCCGCTCGCCCTCGCATCCTAAACCCTCCCCCCTCCCCCCAACCCTTCCGCCCCATGAAGTTGACAAGGTATGGACGTAAGGGCTGGGCACATGCTGTCAAGATCCTGCAGGAGGCTCTGTGGTTGTTGTCATATGAGGGTTTAGGGTTTAGGGTATAGTCCTATCCCCTTTGGGAAGTAGTTTTCATTGTTATTTCTGTTGTATATATAGTACTACCCCAAGAAAAATGATGATCTTATGTGAATCTGCTATATTACAATTTTAGTCTAAGGGGACTATTATAGTGGTTAAGAGGTTAAGGTTCAGGCTTGAGTGTGTATAGGGCCCCTAGTGATCAGGAGTTGTGGTTCATGATGCTCTATAGGACACACCGACGGACAAAAAGATGCATGATCTTCGGCTCTTGGAATTCTCGGGTCATGGTATTCTTACTAGTACTATATAACCGTATTAGTATCGCTATATTGCGTTTTTGGGTATAATCCCTCGCAACATCGTGAATATGCTTGGTATTATGTGTAGCATTAGCACATTGCTTTCTATACTAAGTTCGGGTCCCATGGTTTTGTGTGTCAATGTGGCTTCAGCAGGCTCCAACCACCATCTTCCTGTGAATTTAAGCCAGGTGAGCGTTTGCCTAGTCTGGTAACGTAGCCAAAGGTCGGTTCTCCGAATCCTTCATGTTCGCACATACTTGGTACCTTATAGCTTGGGGCATCTTGCCCTATCTAGTATAATGGGTTCATGCAGCACCTGAGCATCCTCAGTATGGAATCTATTCCTGCTAGTGAGTGACGGTAAGTTTCAAGTCATGAGATGCCCGAGATGACGCACTGCACCTGATCATACATACTGGTGCTTAAGGAAGAGTGGGGGACATTCATGCCCATCCAATCCCTTGTGACTAATCAATACTCCTAATACTCAGTCTCCCACAAGTACAAAGAAACCCTCAGAGGCCTGCGTGCTCGCCATGCAACCGCGCACTCTCGCGCTACGGTAAACCCTGCTCTTGCTATGCAAGCTGAGGGATGGATAGTAGCCACAAAAGACCTGAACCTCGGCCACATTTACGGTGCACGTGTTGGAGATACCTTCGTTGCATGATAGTTTGAAACCACGGGTAAAATCATGTTCGACAATCTCTGCAGGTCGCCCAAGTTTCGTAGATGTTCATGAAAGCTCCGAGCTTGGAGGGTTAGAGCACGTAAGAAAGTACTTATAGCCATTAATCCCATCTCTCAAACCTCAACCCCCAAACCCCCTTGTGTTCCCAACATGATCCCAATGCACTCCCCCCCACCATTTCTGTTCTCCTCAACAATACTGAACCCCGGCACTCACCCTTAAACATACAGTGCAGAGCCCCAAAAAAGGAAGGACATCCGGGGTTTCGTAAACCCGAGACCAGCAGGCGCAGAATGCCCGCCAGCGACTGGACGTCGCCTGCTTCAGCGCTTTGGCTTCGGCGCTTCGCGACCGCTGGGCCTGTGGGTCACCTGGCATTCCCTGAACTCGCAAATCCTCACGAAACTCAGCAACCTATCTAGTTAATTTGTACTCGTCTTATGATTCGGGGCATTTGTTTTCCTTGACCAGAAATTTACCCACTCTTTGACCACGCGATCTGCCAACCTTCACGCAGACACTGGAAGTCTATCCTTTGAATACCTTACCTGCCCACTTCAAGGCTGTATCAGTTGGAGATCTGCAAGCTGCAGGGGATACGCCCTGATCAGGCGGGCTAGCTACACTTTGGATGGTGGGAGGGGAGAATTGGGTCAGGATTTCGGGGTGGGTGGTTAATTCTGGCTTTGGCTTCACGGCCCCACATCATTGTCCCTATTTCATCCCTTTTTACCCCTATATTATTATATTACCCCCATATTATTATATTACCCTAGGAACGTGAAAAGTGGTCTTGTAGACTGCTGTCCTTTGAAGGGGAGCGGCGTACTTGGGAGGAGTAAGTTGCTGGTGCGGGAATGCCAGACTCACAAGTAGCAATGAATCTGTAGGGATTCGCTTACCCTAAGGGTCCAAGGACCCAAATAATGGGGTTTTAGGACCCAAATACTACATTATTAATGGTGTTTGGGACCTAGAACCCTGTTATTTGGGTCCTTGGACCCTCAGGGTTATGATTATGGAGCAGGCAAAGCAGGAGTGTGTTTGCCAAAGTCAGCCTCCTCGCCTTGAACTTACCCGGTTCTGATTTGAGGCCATGCTTTGGAGTTATAGGGCTTATATTAGGATAATGGAAAAGAAAATGGAAACTACCATGATGGGGTTATATAGGGGGTATTATTGGGATAATGGAAAATGAAATGGAAACTACTTTAGGCTTTAGGGTTACAAGCCACACCAGGCCACATCAGCTAACTCTGCTCTACCACTTCGGAAGTTGCAACTGAGCAGCGAACATGTAAAATACATAAGTCCTAGCGGCTCGTTTGGATCGGATGATGCAACCTAACCGCTTAAGCTGACAAGGCAGACATCATAGTCGCTGGTCATGGTCCGAGTCCGGAAGATAACGCCCAAATATCCTGAAGAATGCAGCAACCGTATTCCATAGCAAGGCCCGCGGGATTGAGCTCAAATTTCTAGCTTCAACCCCCCCTTCCAAAAACTCCAAAAAGCTGCTTGGCTTGAACCTAAGCTATATAGGGTTTAGGGCTTAGGGTATCAACCCTGCGTACCAAAGTATCTCCCAAACCTATATCAACCCCACGTACCCCAGCAAGATCGTTTCCATTTGCTTTTCCATTATACCATTATTTGACCTGATATCCCCATAATATCCCCATGTGAGCTATAGTCTAAACTCCTAGTATCCCCCTGAATAACCTCCATAATACTCCCCCGCTATAATCCCTTGCACAACCCTCCCGTTAAAGAGTTTAGTCCATAACTCATATACAACATAAAGCTACCTTTCTTTTCAGGCCCAAGCATGGAGGTGACATTATCCCTTGGATCCAGAGCAGCCATTAAGTTAAAGTAAGCTAAAGAGAATTTAGGGTTTATCCTGGTTTAGAGTTTATAGGGCTTAAGGTAAAGTGACCATAAAGCCGGATCAGCTGCAAAAAGAATGGAACATGAATCATGCAGAGGACGCACAGTAAAGGGACGTGATGGAAGAAATCCAACACTTAGGCGGATTTCTGGATTCAGCACCGCTAGTGCTTACCTTTTATGATTACGTCCTTTTCCTGCAGGAAAGGCTTTGAAGCGTTGATCCCTAGATACCCCATCAAACAGACCTGCGGTTCCCATTTCACTTTCCATATGCTGGTCCATTTGACTCTCCATTATTGAGGGTGTGCGCTCTCGCCGCCCCGTGCCTCTAGGCACATTGCCAACCCCAGTGGGAATGCAGACAGGTGTCCCTGAACTCTGCGATTGCTGCGGCGAATGGTTGGCGGCGGGCATTGGATCCATGTCTGAGTCTGATGATCCATGGCGTCGGTGTTCCTGATCGATTATGTCCCTAATCGCAGGACTATTTCTGTCTTTGATTCGCATGCTGGCTGGGATCAAGGCACATATTTCTGAGCACCGTCGGGAGGTACAAGGAGTGCAAACAGGGAACCTGTAGAATGTGGCAAGGCATACAGCAGGAATGCACGGATCGTAAGACTTCTGGGTCCGTACCATTAGTTGTTGCGACTATGTAAGAGTAAGTGCACACAATGTATAAAAATGTACATATACATACAGTATGTACAACATACATCTATACGTATATATATATATACATAGCGCTATATGTTCTCTGCCTTTGCACTCTTGCATTGTCTCGAGTTTTGTTGGGTTCCCCGGACATCTCCCCTGTGCAACACACGGGTGCCTGAGGGGAGTTTGGGAGGGAGGATTATGGGTACTAATCACATGGCGCCCTTATATGGGGTACGTTCATAATACCCGTGTCTGTAGGTTATATGAAGTGCAGAAACAGGACGATTAAACTGAGGTGGCGCGAAGGGGAATCCAGCGAATCACCAGCCTAGCGCTGGAAACCGCTAGGCCAGCGCGAGAGAATTTCAACGCACCCAGGTTGATGACACCTTGAAGGGCTGGCTGCGTTTCAGGAGTTGGCAGATTGCCGCCCATGGTTTGGGAATGCGGCAGAAGCTTTCTAGAATTCCAACCGCTGCAATTAGAAACATATTCTAATATACTATAGTATTCCCATAGGTCAGCTTCAAGCTTCAGACATGACGCGGTGCGCAGGGGACACCGCATCGTCAACCATTCTGTCTGGGAACAAGCATTGCAGAAACACCTCATATTATGAGAGACTCTCTCTCTCTCTCTATCTATCTCTCTATCTATCTATCTATCTATCTGTATATATATATATATGTATGAATAGTTTACATAAATCTACAATATTATGGCGATCCAATCTGTTCACTGGGATTATATAGCTCCTTAGCTTGGACCGTAGACCCTTAACCCTTTGGGTTCTCTCATATTCGTATTATAGGTACCTATCATAAGGGTTAACCCTTAGTAGGGGCCCGAAGTGCCACATAAATAGGGGTGTTTAAGGTATTCCTGGTTGTCAACTGGCAAGGACTTGATCCGAAAGTTTGACGCGCTGGGCTTGCAGAAGGACCTGGATGATAGTCAGAGACTTTGAGTTTGTGCCCTTAAGATTATAGCGATTTAGGATTAGGGTTTAGGGTCATAACCTAAACCCCTTAACCCCAAACCCTTTAACCCAAAGCCCAAAACATGAAAGGTCTCATAAACCCTGAGTCAGGGCCATAAGCCATGCCTTTGGGCTCCAAAAGGGTACAAACCTTACAGGTACCATGGAAAACTCGAAACCCTAAACCCTAAACCCTACACTCTTGGAGATGAAGCCCACTTTTTTTAAGGTTTCAAGCCCCGCACCCTAAGTCCCATCTGAACCCTCAAGCCCGAGCCCGAAACACCGAACTCGCTGAAATCTAAACCTCGAAACCCCAGAGGATACCTTAAACTCTAAACCCTGAAGCCCAAGCACTAAACCGTGAAATCTAGACCTTGAAGCCGACCTTAAATCCTAAGCCGTAAACCTTGAAACCCAAGAGGATATTGTGGGCTTCAGCGCCGGCATCACAAGCTCAGCGAAGTCACAGTCGTGGCTGCCCGAGCAGCATTTGGTAGATGGGCGTTATATAGGGTTTGGGGTCTAAGTTATAATAGGGATTGTGGAAAAGAACATGGAAGCTACTATAACGGGTTTATGTTGGGTTTAGGGTGGGTTTTTGTTTCCGAAGCGGTACAGAATCCGCGGGTACAGGGGTTCTAAAGGGATGTATAGGGTTCAGGGCTTTCCAGAATTAGGGGCAAACTTTTGGGGATCCTCATATACAGGTTATAGTAGTTGGGGGTCTATATTGGCCCCCCCATGTATGGAAACTACCACATGATCTTCAACACGTACCCTAAACTCCTCAATGTAGATGCCGCAGTTCCTCCACTCCTACTAGTAGTTATTAGTTGTAGCAGCACAAGCGAACATGATAAGAAAACCCTAAACCCTAACATGATAAGAAAAGTCAGATGATTCTGAGGTTGGCGGGTTTGGGCCTATGGCAGGCCGGGTCAAGTGTGTCAGGACCTGAAGGCATCCAGGTGTCCTTGGATTGTGGTTTAGGGCTTAGGGTTCATGATTTAGGGTTTAGGGTTGATTTAGGGTTTAGGGTTCATGATTTAGGGCTTAGGGTTGATTTTTGGTTTAGGGTTTAGGGTTCATGATTTGGGGTTTAGGTTGGGTACTGCCCCCCTTCAGTGACAGTTGGATAAAAAGTATAATAGGGTTATATATAGCCCTTAATAGGACCCCTAATATAGACTGTTACCGGGTGGGGGCAGTACCCAAGGTTTAGGGTTTGGGGACCCTAAACCCTATACCCTAAACCCTAAATACTACTTGGCCTGAAGATCTCAGGAGCGCATCCCAAGAATATCCTCGAAGCGAGTCGCCGGGCGGATGACTGGGTTGCTGTTAAGGAACTTAAATTAAGTTGCTATATTGGCAACCCTATTATTTACTATGTATACTCATCATGGTAACTTAATTCAAGTTCCCTAACAGCAACCCAGTATCTACTGCAACCTTTGGTGGTCATAGCTTTTTCTGGAGTTCATACATAGAGCTTGGGTACTGCCCCCCCTCAGTAACAGTTGGATAATATTTATAGTATGGTTATATATCATAGAGCAGCAGTTGACGTAACCTTATACCTTTCGCAGCATCCAAGAGGCAATGGAAAACACATGAGGCTCATATCATGCTCATTGTCCCTTTGTATTCACCTGAAGGGCAACCCGTGTAGCCAGAAAAAAGGGGTTTTGTCCTTAACAAAAATGCGGTACCTCCAGCCCTTCAGGGGTTGCCGCTGATGCTAGGTAAACCTTGAATGGATTGCCGTTGAGGAATTTAAGTTGAGGTGCTAGAACAAGGAAGTCCTACTACTTACTATAGATCCCGATTACGGTAACTTCATTTAAGTTCCTGATCAGCAAACCAGTAAACTCAGAGCCCCGGCCCGCCTGAAGGCCATCGAAGAACTGGGCATAGATAAGAGCCTCATCGCAGGCCCGGCTGGGAAGGCCATGTTACCCTAAGGCTCCATGTAGGAGAATAGATAGACTCGCGGCCCAAAGGTTTTCCCATATACCTACCTACTTTGGGGCCTTTGGGTTAGGGGTTCTACTGGAGAATCAGATGAAGAAGAAAATATAAAATGACATGGAATCTACTATCTAGGGTTTGGGGATTAGGTTTAGGGTTCAGGGATAAGGTGGTTTCGGGTGTTGGATTTTTGGGTCTAGGCATCAGATGGTTTAAGCTTCTGAGTCTGGGGATCAAGTGGCCCCAAGTTTAGGGTCCTGAGCCTAGGCTCCGAATCTGACCGTCAGGGGTTTGGGAGGGGAGTTATGATAGCAATACTGTAGCGATATAGTGGGTGTAGGGTGGTGTACGGGTATAGCTGGGTTGCTGTGATAAGTTGTAAAGAACAGAGTTTCCATATCATAGTAATATACATTATTCCGTAAGAGCAAGCCAGATAGGGCTTTGGGTCTTGGGTTCAGGGACCAGAGTCCACGGGTTTTGGCTCAGGGTTAGGGTTCAAGCCTGGGCTGTAGAGATTTCTGTATATTCCCAAGAACTTAGACCAGACATGGAAGCATGTGCAAGTGTGTGCAGAATATCCTGACCATTACAGGATACCGAGGGGGTGATGCTTTATGCCTCGCATGTTTCATAGAATGTTCTGGTCATGGACATTTACTTTCCGAAGAGCTCGCGGGCAGGTATGTGTGGCATGGTCTTAGTATGCTGTCGCCGCTGGGATGGCATTCCAACCCCTCCCTACGCTGCTAAGAGAAAAAAAACATCCCGCAATATTATGGCGCCATGCTGGGAATGCTTGTTATTGGGCGGTTGGGTGGTTGATTATCATTATGAAGATTATCTTTATTCTTCTTATTGCTGCTACCATTATCAGCCTTTGTCATTGCTGTTAGTATATCTGCTGTATTGTTTTAGGGAAAGGGGTCATCGTTCAACCCTGCTCTTGCTTGTCAACGCAGAGGCCTGAACAGTCTACAAAGGAATAGTCCGGCAAACTTGCTAGTCTTCTTTCAACTAACATACCCTAGGACTCCAGTTACCTAAATAATGGGTTCTAGGTTCTAAATACCCTCTCGTCACATAGCCCAGTAACCTACTATTGAGGTAACTGGGAACCTTAGGGATAACTAGCCCAAAAAGCTTCTTCTAACTACACAGGCCCCTACAACTTATACTAACGGTCCTGTATGAACTTGGTGTACCATAGCACCGTCGTTCATAACGTCTAGGGCACTGAGGGTCATGCAGGTTTCATAATCAACCGTATGCAAGTCTAGAGGGCCCCCACCCACTAATAGTGGTATATTCGCATTCTATAGAGGCCAGAATATAATTACAATTATTTCTTGTGGTCACTATTAGTGGGTGGAGGCCCAACCTAAACTCTAAACCAAAAACCCTAAACCGTGCGCAACCCCTAGTATCATCCTGAGAGGCCGCTGCAGGCCACCCCAGGAAGCCCGTTGCATTTGCCCTGGCCTATCTAATGCTACTGTACAGTCATTGCTACTAAATTCCTCAGATATTATTTCAATTAGTATTACAATTTCTATGATATTTTCTTATTGCTAGCACTATTACCATGAGACTATTGCTATTAGCACTGCAGTTGCTACTGCACTATCCTTGGCAAGGCGACGCTCTGAGAGTTGAGCTCCCCAAATGTCATCGTGCAAGTTTTCGAAATTCTTCAGGTGCTGCTTAGGTGAGTTGCACACCGTGGCCGAAATGCTGCTATGAATGAGTTCTGGAATCTAGCTGGAATATGTTCGTGCGTTTAGGCCATACAGCCTCACAACAATCCACTCAGTTCATGACAGCCCTAAACCGTGAATCCCAATCCCTAAACCGTACACCCTGCCTGCATGTCAGGCAATGCTCGGGCTGCAGCTGCAGCTTCTGCGAAGTGGACCCTGGCCGGGGAGGTGTCGTCCTGAATTCATGTTCCGGCCGCAGGTCAATCTCAATCCCATGGTGATAAAACTCCTATAAGCCCCAATCCTTAAGCCTTAAGCCCTAAACCCTAAACCACGCAAGGGGCGGGGGTTCAAACCATGACTCTGTCCTGAGGACCTTGTCAGACACGTTGATTTACTTACACGGGTTTCTTTTGAGGGCTTCTGGACCAAAAACGTCTATAGACATCGCCTACAGGCGACCATTTGGAGGCATAACCGTATACTTCCATAATATATATATATATGTAACCCCTACACAAATCCCCTAAAATGGGTCCCAAGGGCTACGCCGAGGTGCTTCGGTCAAACCGACACTGGCAGCTGGGAGCCTCGGCCGGACAAGTAGGGCTAACGACTTAGGGTTCTAGGGTGCAGGGTTTAGGGTGTAGG
>CAJNIZ010043527.1:0-21883 GCA_905231905.1 Symbiodinium pilosum
CAGGAACCCAATATATAGGTAAGTGGGCTTCTAGGGATGGTCCACCCTACTACCCCCCCACTTAATTAGGGTTTAGGGTTTTAGGGTTTTAGGGTTTTAGGGTTTTAGGGTCTAGGGTTTTGGTTTTGGGGTTTAGGGTTAGGGTATCAGGGAATCTGGCAACTTGAGGTCCAAGGCCAGGGTGGATCCCACACAACCGTTCGTGTGCCGGGAGGTGTACTCAAACCCTGCCTACAACTGCAGCAATAATCCGATTCTTGGATTCTTGGATAGGGCGGGGGGTTGTAGTTGGCTTCCATTTTCATGAGTAGGGGATACTCAACCTTTTATACCTATAGCCACAGTGTGCATTGGCTTTTCCATCTTCTTTCGCATTGGATTGTCCGTTATTCTACCGAATAAAACCTCCGCCGCAGATTAAGACGGAGCGGCCCCTAAACCCTAAACCCCTAACAGTGTCCGGAGTAGAACGGGTCTGTTCAAGACGGAGATTTCTCAAACGCATGTTGACCCCGAGCTTTTGACGCTACCTGGACCCTAAAAACGTATGTAGAGGAGGGGCCTCGTTGGTTCTTTTTGAAGGGCTTTGGACCACAACTTTGCTTCAACCCTACACCCTAAACCTTAAACAAACCCTAAACCCTAAACCCTAAACACTGAATCCTATTCTCGGGCTTCAGGTAGCGGAGCTCCTTTTGCCGACTTGTAACCTTTTGACGCTAGACGTTGGGAGGCTAGGATGATTGCCAAGCGTTGGGTCAGGGGGGCTAGCTTCACAGTTTCGGATAAAGGTTTTGGGCTCTATCTTTCGGAGTTTGGTTTCTAGTTGTTATTCTACCGGGAGCCAATCTAACATTAATCCCGCTCCAACCACATCAGGAACATGCGGCTGTTCCTTTGAAGTGTTCCTATAAAAGCCAATGAAAACCTGCCTAATGCAAGCCCCGACACAGACTCAACCCTTGCAGGTTGTAAAGGTTTTTAAAGGGCCTCTAACAGGTATACTAATAAGCACCCCAAGTTTAAGTGCACATGCCCTAAACCCCAAACCCTAACCCTCCCATATTTCCAGCAGAAGACAATCGCTGCAGGTCTTTTTCGTTAGGCTCTACCCGCGCCTTTGGCTTTCATCAGGAGCATTTGCCTTTTGACGGGAGATTCGGTTACGAGTTCAGGTTTTCAGCAGCCTCAGGCTGTAGGATTTTCGGGTTGGGTCAGTGACTGAGTTCTTTACATGACTATTTATGGCCGCTTGATGATCCCTGCTGATGGAACACTATAAATCTGGCCGTGAAAGGACATGTCCAGTCTGTTGTAGGTGCCTGGAAGGAGACATTCATAGTTACCGTCCCCTTTGAGTAGATAGAATATAGGTATTAGGGTTTATAGTACCCCCCAAAGTAGATAGAATAGGTGGTATATGGAGATCTTCAATCAGATCGGGATTTTTCAGCAAAGATTTCTGTACAATAACCTATCACAGTTTGTCTAGAAGTAGAGGTTTCATAGGATGTTCTAGACAAGTGTTGTTTTCATGATATGTTTATAGGAAGAAGTGCATGGAACAGCTTAGAGCGAGTTCACTTTGATTGGAGATTTGGAAGTTCCCCTCCATGTCCATAACCCCAATATATACCCCATAATCCCTTAATATAAACCCTATATAAACCCTATAATCCTTGTAGCTTCCATTTTCTTTTCCACTATCCCAATATAACCCCAATATTTACCTTCATCGCGTCTTCAAAGTAGAGCTTTCTTAGCATTACTTAGCCAATAGAAGAGCTTAAATCTTTTTTTGGGCTTCCTTTTTTGGGTTTCTAATAAAGGGTTCGAACTTTTTTGCCCTGGTTATTGGGGAAGAGATTAATACAGCAACATGAACTCTCATCAGAGCCAGCGCTGCCTTGGTGCCGTAGCGAGCGGTTTCCCAGCGTTTTCACAAACCGAAATTCCGCCCACAAAGTATCTCAAGGACGTTTTATCATAACTGCCCGATGCCTGGATGCTCTTAGAAGCTACCCTGGGGCTCTACGTGTGTAGATGAAGTCTGCAAAAGCTATCCACCTTGGCCAAGTAGGGCCCTAGGGTTGCCTTCTTGTTATGAAAAGCCTGGAGAAAGTACAATGTAAACCCTAAACCCTAAGACCTAAAATGGAGGTTCCATTTTATTTTCCGTTGTCCCAATATAACACACAACCCTAAACCGTAAACCGTAAGACATGGGATTTGGTTTAAGGGTTCAGGGTTTAGGGTCCGGAATTGAGTAACGGATCTCAAAAGCGGCGCCCATATCCCCAATGGTATAGAATTCTAGGGCTCCCATTTACCCAGATAGTGGGCTACTGGGCTATGTAACTATAGGGTATATAGAACACAGAATCCATGATTTAGGTAACTGGAGCCCTGGGGGTAGCTTCAGCTATCTTTTGCATATCTTCATTTCCGTCTTAGAACCAGCAAGATAACTGAAAAAAGACGAACCTGGCAAACGCTGAGTTGGCCTCAGGGGTGTTGGAGGTTCAATTGGAAGGGTGCATTGTAGTGATAGATGTTGCAGAAGACGCGGACCCTGTGGATGTCACATGTGGGGTGCCACAGTCCATGCTTCGGCCCCGCAAAGAGGCAGCACGGTGGCCCGAAACCGATAAAAAGTGGAGACTCCTTGACTCTACTAGCCCCAAACCCTGATAGCCGTAAACAATAAACTTCCTAAACCCCCAAACCCCTAACCCCTTTAACCCTAGACGCTACACCCTACAACCCTTTGCCCTAACATAAACCCCGCAATTCAGAAGCGGCTGGAGGAGCCGGAAGCGTGGTTCCATGTGCATTCTATGCGGTACGCGCCCCGTGTTCAGGGTTTGGGGTTTAGGGCTTATAGGGCTTAGGGTCTTGGGGAGGGTTTAGGGTTGTATCGGGCTTGCTGGTTCCTAGTTGGGATAGCTATATACACCCATGGCTCAGTTTAGGCTGACGAGCGAGGTCCTGGGGCTTTGAGTCAAGGAGCGAGACGCTTTATGCCCTGGTTGGAAGAAGGGGGACCCTTTTTCTACCTTAACATAAAAGGGTCCTCATTGTAGGTATCTCCCAAACAGAGCATCTATTTTCTGAACTCTACACATTGCTGGATGGTTCAGGATTTCTGGGTCCAGGAAGAAGCGAGGAGCATTCGAAGCAGCTGGTAGTTTAGACCTCAGGACTAAGAGTTGAAATTCTCCGATTAAGCAGGCGGTTTTGCCGCCCAGGCGTATGTGGCTCCACGCCTTACTCAGGGTGGAGTTCTGGAGTTTAGAGAGGGCTGGCGGGTGAACCAATGCAACTTGTGGCGTTCCTCCAACCCTATAGATGCTAATGTGGCCAGGAACGCCAACCTTAGAATTTCTCCTTCGTTGGTGAGAACTTTGCACAAGGCTGCGCAGGAACGCTCAGCTTGTGAGGTTGGGGTTATTACTGGTGGGTTTAAGAGCCCGGCGGTCGACTTCTCTAACCGTGGCTCCATCATTCAAAGATGTTGCCAGGATGAGGTGGTCCCAAGTTTGGACCACGTGTTTTGGAGTTGCTCGGATGGAGCCAAAGGGGTATCCATGCTTGTCTTGCCCAGATGGGCCAGATCCGTGCCAAGGTGCTCAGACTCACCAGGCGTGAATGGGCCGCAAGGCAGCCCCCGAACGACCACTGAGGTCCTTGCGCCTGTGCGCACATCTAAGGATATGCGCTTTTCGGCGACACTCTGCGTCAGGGTGGCGCCATCGACATCTCTCGAAGTTCTTGGAAGTCATTGGCAAGTTGGCTACCATGCCTCAAGTGGTCAATGTAGTTTTAGGAAGCACCAGCTCATGCCTTGAGCTGTATGGTTGTTTGCCGTGTGAGGCTACCCTTTTGGGACTTTGCCCTACGCAGAGATTTCCAGGGTAGATTTTGCACAGAAAAACAAATCGTACTTAGGCCCTGAATCTTATTAATAATCTTTCCTTTCAGGGATACTGACCCAACTGGGTGCTTGTGTGCGCGGTTTAGGGTCGTGGGTGGGAAGAAGGCTGCATGACCAAAAGCTATTTCCTATGCCTTGGAAGCCACTCATGGAGATTCACTTGAAACGTGCCCGAACAAGAACCTTTGTGCCATAAAGCATGATCTAAGGATCCCAAAGTGCTTGTGTAGGAACCCATGTGAGCCCAGATTCTTTACCATGTAGGCACTTGGACCCTTAGCCTTAGCATGACCTACGATTCTTGGCCGCTCTTCTCTTGGCCGCTCTTCCTGCTTGTAAAGATGAAGCATCTTGAGCCCTGCCACCCTAAACCCTAAATGGGGGTTCCCTAAAATTAGGGGTACCATTTGGGGGGTCACCATAATAAGGATTATCGTATTTTTGGGTCTATATTGGGGTACCGTAATTTAGGGAAACTACGAAATCGTCGTTGGGCCCAAGCTGCTTCCAGCATGAATCCTTACACAGCTCTGCAGTTGTAGGCCCCGATGCTATACACTTCAAGAGTTCAGGATCACAGACTCACAGACGATTGTAGGTTGGCCCTTTTCCCCCACGAAGGCCTTTTGATGTGTGATTCCCAGATGGCTTCCTTCCGATGATCCGAACAGGTACTCTGTACACAGAACCCCCTTGGATGCGAAACTACCCCCCAAGGTAGACGAATTGACAAAAAAGAAGCGGAATGTCCTTGGGTATTGCCGCGCCAGACTAGTGGAAAGGCCTTCTTGATCAGGAGTGTATTGCAACGACACCAAATCAAAACCATCAACCGTGCACACAGTCCCTATATAACCCCATTATAGTAGTTTCCATTTTATTTCCAGTATCCCTATATAACCCCTAATAACTATCATTTACTACCCCCCTTTTCACTTTCAAGTAGACCCCTTACGATTTGCCACTTAACCCTGGAGCTTCAGTTGTTGTCCGAAGCCCTACCTGAAACCCAAAATGAACCCTAAAGCTGAACTGTAACCCCCATGTCCGAAGCCCCAAATCCAAACCCCACAGGCCTAAAGCCCTAAGCCCTAGACGCTATAAACCCCAACCCCATGTACTTGCACGTGCATTTATGCATATATGCTTCTACACATAATTTGTACATTATATAAAATATAATGCATCGAATTATGTTACGTGTATATAAATGTTCAGATATAAACCCCGACATGGACCATTTGAGGCCTGGCAGAAGTTTGAGACAGGTGCGGCTTGGGGTTTAGGGATTTAAGGTTAAGAGATTAAGGTTGAGGTTTAGATGGGGTGGTCAGCTCGGGCGAGGAATTATGCGATAAGGGACAGAGGGCTTCCATATGTGTCGGGCTTTATGTACCAGTGGTTACACAGGGACATGTTATTTAGGGTTCTGTAGGGGGTTTTATTATCATTATTTCCTATGTAGGGGTTGCAGAGGGATTATATGAGGATATTTAGGGCCACTGATTACCCCAATGATGGAGAATCGGATGGAAAAGGCATCGGAAAATGAAATGGAACTGAGGTTTATGGGGAGTTATAGGGTTTCGGGCTTAGGGTTTTCTCGGGGACCAGCAGTTCAGGTGAATGAAAGTGCGAAGGAATATACTTTCCCAAAACCCAAAACCCTAAATCATATCAGGGATCTTAAGTGGAATTAAAGTTATTTGTTCCTTGATGGAAAACGGGATGTTCAGTACCCCATCCTCTATAATGAGGAATCTATCACTATCATACGGCTCTGATAAGGGTCCTAATTCTAAGGGTTGGTGTAATTACCACCCCTATTACTCAAGCCCTAAACCCCTATCAGGTGCAAGGTTGATACGGGTCAGGCCAAAGGTTAATACCCTCCCTCCAACCCTCCAGCGCTTAGGGAGATGTAGGGTTATGTAGGGGGTTATGTGGGGAGAAATAGGTGGGGTTGCAGGGGTTGTAGAGGGATCATATATGGATGGATACACACGGCCATTACCCCAATGATGGAGGTCTTAAACCCTAAACCAGTAACTCTAAACCCTGAACCCGCCAACCCTCCAATGAATCAAGGTGTATGCGGCAACTGGGTGCATTTTGCGGTTCTGAGGATTACAGGAACGAGCCGTGCAGGTTTTCAGGCTTTGTGATGGTAGGCTTCATGGTCCTAGACATTTTTGTAGGAGTTGTCCAGGGTTTGGGGTTTAGTCCTGCATGAACCTGTCTACCAAAACTCTGATGATTATGGTATCGCTGCACCTTCATAAGGTTCTTATATGTGACTGTTGCAGAGTGGGGGCAATGCCCAACGAACAGATGATGAGCACACTTACCTTGATCATACCCCAACTTACGAGTATCCATGGACCTTCAATGCAAGCACTATTTGCGGGAGGGGCGTGCTAGGCCAACAGCTGCAGGATAATTATGGGCGTGGTCCGGAAATGTGTAGTTTACCTGCCCTATGTGGCCGGGAACCCTTCACTTTGAGGTTTTTCCAGGGCGGTCTAGGAGCAGGCAACCAGGGGCGAGTTTACAAAACCCGCACTCTCATTCTAAACCAAGCGCTCGCCACCCGCTGGAAGTTTCGCCCAATTTATGGTAATTTTCTTTGCCTCTTGTCAGCTGAGAACGAAACAGTGGATTTTAGAAGGATCCCTATGGTAGCCCCGAGAATCTATCGATGCCGTGCTCTTGAACTTGAACCCAACACCTTCGGGTTTAGCGGTTTAATGGTTCAAGGTTTGTTTGGGTTTAGGCTTTAGGGTTCTGGGTTTGGGGCGGCCAGGCTTTGTTTTGGGCTCACGTCGCCGTAGCGCCCTCGGCCAAATTGGACTTGTCCAAAGAGAATCACAATCAAAACAGTACAGGGTTTAGGCTTTCGCGCAGGCTATTAACTAGGGCTGACGGGGTGAGGGTTCAGGGTTTGGGGTCTATTAAACAGCCCTACACCCTTCACCGAGATTCCTAGACCTCCATCACTGGTTAGTGCATGTAAAGCAGACCTCGAATGGGAAATTACATCCCACTGAAGTTGCAGGGTATTTGAACTAGAGGGTCAGTTTCTTCAAGGCTTGTGATATTATGTGAGGGGTGAAGGAGTTCTGTACTGATTTGGTGAGTATTATGGGATTGCGAGGGCTTACTGCGACGGACGTGGAGTTTCAGGAATTACAGAATCCATGGATTATGTTGGGTTGCTTGAGGCTAACTAGCGGGTTATCACAGGGACACGCGTTTTACCCAATTCCAGCGTCCTTCGGTGGATACTAAAAATCCTGCATGACCTTAGGTACCTCATATTATACCTCGGGAATTATGATACTGTAGTATGTTAAGGTCATGCAGGATTTTTCATATCAACAGTTCGAAGCATCATGAGATGCCTAGAAGGTGGCCTGCGGCCAAGGGGATGTAGATCTGGGTGCATGAATTTCCCGTACTGTTTCGTAAGGGGACCTATTCATAAGTCATATTGGTGCAGAGATGATAAAGCCTGGAGGAGAGCTGCTAAAGAGAGACCAGCTGGACAGGGACAGGGACATCCCCCCTGTCCAATGCTAGTTTGGAATTCTATCAACTTCATACCACAGCCTAAGCCCTTCAGTGAACTTTCTGAACCTAGCAGCCCTTAGGCGTAACGCTCCAAATCCCTGCCTCTTTGAGCTCTTCCCCAGGCCCTACAAACCCTAAACCCGAAACCCTCAGTCTTAATGCCTACGACGGAAAGCTCTCAGCCGTCATCCCTCGGGTTTAGGAAGCATCCCAAGCCTTCATCCTCCAGATAGTCCAAGTAGCACATGGAAAATACTTAGGGACCATAGGGTTTAGGGTTTAGGGTTTGGCACCAAAGGGGTGAACCATGTAACCACTTCGAGCCCAAGTATACTACCATCTAGGTACCTGGACCCTACGGAACCCTGTTATTGAGCTTTCTGTCTTCTGCATGAGTTGTATGTTGCCCGAAAAGGGGATTAGGGTTTGGGGTTAAGGTTTTAGGGTTTAGGGTTTTAGGGTTTTAGAGTTTACGGTCCAGGTGCTCCCAACAATCGTGAAGGAGTTTTGCCCAAACAGGGTCCATGTAACATACGCCCATGATTATTAGACTGCTTTTTAACGGAACTCCTCCAAAACGGGACTCCAAGTCTTTGGAAGCACAAAATACAAAATTATGTAAATCACTCTGTGTCCCCCCCAGTACTCTATGTCCCCTACAATGCCGATAACCCCCTTAAACAGCGGATGTCCCAACGGAAATTCCCACGCGCTGCGCCTGGCTTTTTTTCGGTCTGGCCCGACGACACTTCAAAATTGTAGCCAGCACCCATAAAAAGAGGCACCTTGGTGGCTATCATTGTACGTGGTTTTTTGTCGTCCAAGTAGGGACTCTGCACTTTTTTGCAGTTAGGTTTTCTAGTCCCCAAGCCCCCTATAGAGCCCAAACCCTAAGCACTACTTCATGTTGAGAGGGGAGCCCAGCAACTATAGGTGCTAATCTGGCTCCCATATCTACCAGAAAGAACTCCTCAAGAAGCGGGACTTTGGAAGCGAGACTCCTGGAAGCTTAGGCCACAAAAGTCTGCGTCACGGCCGTCCGGCCTGCGCACGACGAGCAGCCACCTTATAGGTTTGGCGGTGGTTCTGCCAAATTGTGCGTAGTGACAGGGAAGTGAAGCTTTGGGGCATTTTCTTACAGAGTTTGGTGTAGTTATAGGGTCCAGGCGTTTGGGGTTTGCCGCCGTCGGCCGTCTTTCTTGCGAGAGGACAGACACAATCGTAAATTCTGGAAGTCTGGGGGGGACTGCAATACTGTTTTGGGCATATGGCGAGCGTCGCATGTTGGATACTGTTCGTAGAGCGTTCGAGGATATACAAGGCAACGCCATACAAGTAGGATTAGTGCAAGTGTGTTCGACCAATGCTCGGGTATATTGTTCATTATGAAACTTTCATGGTTGACCACACTTGTATGAAGTACCCAGATATTGATGTTCCTACATGCCAGGTGCTATACGCGCAATAGCTGGATTCAAAAGCTATAATATTTGTGCATTTTGACGTAGGCTGCTTAAGGTGGGTGCGTTACAAAACTATGGCTCCTTCTTGGAAATTGCTGTATGCTTGCTGGTTGTTAGTAGGGAATGACGGAATGGAACAGAAGATGCAAGCTGCCCTATTATTAAGGGTTGAGGGCTTAGGGCGCTTAGCAGAGCACGAAGGAACGCAAAGCATACTGGAAACTACCTTGTTATTTGGGAATATAGTGGGCCGCTGTAGGAATCCATTACAATAGTCCAAACTGACAGGCCAAGCTCCAAGTAATTGAGGACATATGTACTATAGTCTAAACTCACATTAAAGGGAGTTATATAGGGGATTATTTAGGGGCATGTATAAGGGAGTATTATAGAGGGTTACTGAGGGGGATACTACGAGTTAAGCCTATCGCCCACAGGTTGAAGGACAAATCCCTGCAAGAATTTGTAGCCCGGAACGGTTCGATGATGGTTGTGGAGTACTTGGTCATTTCTTGAATATGTTTACTGTCCTCTCGTTCCACTAAAACCCAACAAAGCATACCATGATATATATATTAATCCGTATCCAATGAAAAGGAACCAGTTTACTGTTCCCTGAACCCTAAACTCTGAACCCTAAATGTATATTCGAAGGCATAGAACTAAAGACCATTTACCGTCATGCAGTCACTGTCAAGCAAGAGTAGGGACAACTTCATTCCAAAACATTCCAAGTCTTGTTCACAAGCTCCTTTCCTACTTTGTCAACCTAAGCCCTGTAATTCCTCAAAGCTCTAAAAGTACTGCTGAGCAGTTACCAATACCACCCCCTTTTAACGTAATCCGTATACAAATACATAGTACTGTTCGAATGAGGTAAGCTACTACGTTTGCCCTGTACTCTTGGTTTGGCTTCGGATCACCGAGTTTAGTGCTCCTTGCCTTCCAGAGCTCGATCCCCCTAGAACATTGTTTTATGGCTTTTGGGCTATTTTTTTTGTTTTGGGGGGTCCGGGTACCTCCAAACACCAAATCCGACACCGCCTGGCGTCTGGCATTGAGGCTTACGCAGCGCCCACTGAGGGTACAATGACCGAAGCAAGGTTATGCTACAAGCTTCAGTGCAGGCCTCCACCAAACTTTTCCACATCCTAAACCCTAATCCGTTAATGAGCCCTATATACCTCTATATACCCCCGATATAATCCCGTTGAAGGGTTTTGCCTTCCTAGGCAGTTACAGCAGCTGCGCGCTGCAATGCGTGCGATGCGACTGGCTGCTCCTGAGGTCTGGATGCATGTTGGGTTTATATTGGGTTTAGATTGGGGTTATATGGGGGTTGTATTGGGTTTACATTTCTGTTATCTTGGGTTTGTATTGGGTTTATGTTGGGACAATGGCAGTCTGGGGTTAGGGTTTGAGGTTATTGTAGAAGCCTGAAAGACACATGTTTCCATCCCTTTCAATCCCCATGTAGTTAAGCACATGATGCCCCAAAACCCCGTTCCAGTGAGGTCGGTGCCTAGTTTCGAGGTGTATGAAAGTATCTTGGCTTGAAGGATCTAGGGTTCAGAGGTTTCAGGAATTTGGTTTCAGTATTTATCTTAGGCTTGGACCTCTTGGTCCTTCTTTAAACATCGCAACATCAAACCTTCTCGACCCTTTAACCCATGACCCCAAGCCTTAGTTGATACTCCGGGAAAGTGGCACACGACATACTCTACAATGACTATATAACCCATTATATGACCTATCCCTATCCAGTTTTCTCTAGCCATGAATAGGGCGAAAGGGGTCCCAATAGACCCCAAAAGAAAATGATCTGTGATGCAGGGACCGCCAAAACGACCCTTCATAAATGACAACCCCCCGCATAAGGCTTTCAGGGTGGTATCATCCCGTGCCACACTGTAGCAGCACCCAACACTCTGCAGCTCAAGCTCCCAAAGTTGTTTTGCATGAAAAGCATTTGAGTTGTTGTTAAGGTGTTATGAGCTCTAAACCCTAAACCCTGAACCCCTAAACCCTCCCTGAACCCCTAAACCCTAAACCCTAAACTCATGCTACATTTTCTCATACCCGAGCCCGACAAGACTGACCACTGCTCTGACCAATTGCAGCATTGAAATCCTAAGCGCCCCCATATAGGCATGTACATTGATTCAGTGTACTATGCATCCTCATCTTTGTGCTGTGGTCACCCTAAACCTGACACCCTAACCCCTAAACCCCATCTTCGTAAGGCTATCTTGGGCAACGTCCCATACCGTGGGTAACCAAAAATCTGTTTCCACAGGCCGTAAGGTCCAGGTAGGTTCCCTTTTTGATTGGGACCTCACTTCACCTATTGGTGCTTAAAGGGGAACTGGGGGAGTAAATATAGGTACCGGTATAGGCATATGAGGAATATATGGGATTTAGTATAGGGGTCCACGCCCCCACTCCCCATTTAGCGCCAATAAGTTTCGGGAAGTGCATTCCCAAAGCCTTCCCTTAAACGAGCCTTGAGCCCTTTAGCCTCATTTGTGGGCTAAGTTTGAAAAACTAGATATCCAGTTGTAGTTGCTTAACAAAGCTTCTGGACCCGGGAGTATCGTTGGCGATACGGAAAGACCTCAGACACCTTAATTAAGTAATGTATCCTCAGTGATATGGGCATCTCTAATGTGATGTAAGCTGTAGGTTTCATGAAAGAGTATTGGGTTCCCTGGGTACTACTAAGACCTGAGCATGTAAACCCCAGGGATTTGTGGCAGTTTGTTTCAGAGCAACTTTTCCTGCATGGCAGCAGCAGCACCAACAACCAGCCGCCTTCTAAAAAGGCATCTGAGGTATGTCCCAAGGGCCCAAGTACCCGAGTAGGATGTGATTCCGTCCACATGCCTTCCCAAATAGCTACTTTCAGGCCAAAACATTTTTCTGTTTGGGTACTTGGACCTTTAGGGTGTGGAGCTGGAAGGTGTCATGGGTATCCCAGAGAATGAGCATAGAACTGCTAGAGTTACAGGATTAGCACAGGTGAGTGCCCTCCTCTTCCAGGACCAGCAATTAATTGAGTCCCGAGCACGAAAAATCCACCGCGTGCAAGTCTGCCTTAAAGGGGGCATTTAGAACCCCCCCCCCCATTTTGAGAAACTCCCACCCACATGAGGGTGGGGGAAATCCTGGCCTTCAGAATCACCCGGTCTTTCGCAGCATGCCAGGATGACGCCAACCGATCTCTGCCACTTGTTCTGGCTTAGGGTGGGAGCTTTTCACATCAACCCCAAAATCTCTAAACCCATGAATAATTTGCTGCTTTATGGTCCTAAGTTCTTTCTATAAGCAAAGTATACCAATACTGTACCATCAAATAGACCTCAAAGCAATTTTGGTCTTCTTCTCGGCCCCTTACATGGCATAATCCTTATAAGTGCCGTATGGACCAGCTATCACCCTGAACCCTAAATCCTACACTTTGGTTTCCATTTTCCTTAGGCCCCTACAGCAATCAATTCGAGTGGCTCCTATCAGGGCTTCAACGCTCATACGCCGAGGGTGCATTCAGGACGTCATCTCTGAGAAGCTTGATGTGTAGGATTTAGGGTTCGAGGCTTTAAGGTTTAAGGTTTAGGTTTTAAGGCTCAAGATTCAAGGTTCAAGGTTTCTAGGGCTCACTTGTTAGGCTTCTAGGGCCCTGTAAGGCCTACATGCCTGTGTGCCCCCAAACTCATCAGCTTTACTTGTTTGCGGGAATGATTAGGCGATCGTCTTTAAGGTAGACCTTGGGTACTTCCCCCTCCCAGTAACAGTCTGTATTAAGGGTCATATTCAGGGCTATATATAGCCCTATTATATTTATTATCCAACTGTTAGTGAGGGGGGCAGTACCCAAGGTAGACCCTTCCCGTCTGGACCCGGAGCCTCAAGCCGAAGCTCTAAATGCTACCACGGTAGACCCCGAATCCGAACCTCTAAACGCCAAAAGCCCTGAGCCCTAAGCCCCCGAACCCTTAACTCTAAACCCCTAAACCCTAAACCCCTAAACCCCAAACCCTAAACCCTTAACCCCTAAACCCCTAAAGCCCTAAAGCCCTAAAGCCCCAAACCCCTAAAGCCCTAAACCCCTAAACCCTAAACCCCTAAATCCTTAAACCCCTAGACCCTAAGTTGCGCCTCCTGGTATGCAAAGGTTTGAGGCACTTCCAGCAAAGCTGGAGCCGATTGTGGGCCCGCAGCCCAGGGGGTATGGGCTTATCGTACTCTGGGGTTTCAGGGCTTAGGGTTTAGGGTCTTTTTTCCAAAGAACTGATGCAGATTGTGTAGGGTTCAGGTCTGAAGGTTTGATCGATTTTGTCTTTGCCAGCTCTTCATTTTAATAGTATTCCCCTGTACAACATGTCTTTGCCTGGGCGTGAGGGTTTAGTGTTTCAGGGTTGTACCTCACTTGGGCTTCAAGGGACCTGGTAACAACACTTAGCAGGGCCTCCCCGTCAGAACTTATAAGCTTCCTTACTGGCCAAATAGGGGAGTCCCAGTTACAAGTACGGTCAACACCCAGCAACTAATTAGTATTTTAGGATTTAAAGATTTATTGATGAGGCTGAGGGTTTATTTGGGGGGTTCGGGGGAGATTTAGGGTTTAGGCTGTTTAGGGCTTTACGTGGATGCTGGGGCTCCTTAGGAAGTTCTGTCAAGAGAGTCGATGCATCATCTAACAGGACTTCATGCCACAAAGCCCGTAAACCCTGAAGGTACACTGCTCAAAGCAAGCACTGAGAAAGGCGTAATGCCTATAGGGGCTCAAACAGTTGCCAACACTACCCCTAACTCCTGAACCGTACAACCACCCCTTCAAGATGAGGGTTTCCGAAAATTAGGGTCCCCGTTCTTTGGGGGTCCTGAGAGTGATATCCCTGCATTAGTTACCTATCACCAGAAATGCTCCCTGCTGTAGTGGGACTTCCAGAAATTTATTCCCAGATTACGCATAGTACCTTCAGGCCCAAGTTAGGCAAACTCCCACATCTCCCCTCAACCCTGAGCCCCACAGACTTCCTCGTCTAGGAGGGCCATTTTCTCCCTGAAGCCCTAAACCCCTAAACCCTAAACCCTAAATCGAAACTTTTGTGGAGGCAAGAAGCTGCCATTGTGGCAGGTGGAGGCATCCCAGCCAACTCCGTGTGTTTCGTAGGAAATGAGGAATGGCTACAAAGAATGGCTTCAAGGATAGAGGGTTTAGGGTTTAGGGAATGGTTTCAAGGATAGAGAGGGTTATAATATGGGAACTCATTGTGGGATTCTGCTCCTGCATTTCCCACTAGCCACCACGAAGAAGAATTCCTAGGTGTCGGGCGGTTCGGAGTTACAGAGCAAACTGGAAAGCTTCCTCCGAACTTTGGTGCAAAAGACTGAACCCCTAAACCCCCGCAACCCCTAAACCCGGAAGATTGATCCACAGGGAGAAAACGGAGTGCAACTGCATCCCCTTAGCGCAGTCAAGGTACGTCTCCTAAAGGGTCCATTAAGCCAGATACATGTGCATATATACACGAATAGTATATACATCTGCGCCACAGGTGTATACTACATACCTGCAAAGGCCCGTTCGATTTTACAACGATTGGAAGCAGAACCAAGGCCGGCATAGCATTTTGCTCGCTTAGTATGCTGGTCTGATTTTTTGTAGTCGTAAGTGCTGTTCTGATTGTTATCTCAATTCTCAGTACTGCTAGCTGCCAGCGCAATTGCTTATACTGATGTGCGTATTCTGTTTATGTGTTTGTGTTTGTCATTACTAAGTAATGGCTCTGACTTGGAACCTTTAATGCCACAGACCTGACCTTTGACCCTGTGCCCCAAGCCCTAAACCCTGTTGTCTCAGCTCTGTACTCTGCTGTTGAAGCCTGACAAACCGGTACTGTTATCTCCAAATAAGGTAGCGCATGCAAACAAATAGACATTTTGAGTACTTAAGCCTCCACGCCCTAAACCCGACGCGAAACCCTGAACCGCTACGTCACAACCCTAAACCCTAAGCGCCAAACCCCTTAGTAATACCTTGCAGCCTGCCAACCTTGGCTGTTTAAGCTGGTTTCCGAAGTAATTAGGACAGATCTGCTAAGAAGCCCGTGATCCTTTGTGTCTGTCAGCCCTCTTTAAAAAATTGTGGTTTCCTAAAATTCGGGTGCGTGCTTCTTTGGGGGTCCCCATAAAAAGGACTATAGTATATTTGGGTCTATATTGGGGTCCCCTTGTGTTGTGCCAAATCTTAGGAGTTTGTTCTATGAGGGGAGCATTGAGACATCTCAGCACTTGCCTGGCTTTCCGCAGGCCGGTGTTATGGGCGGCATAGTGCTGCTCATGCTCTTTGGCTTCAGCTGTGTCGAGAATAGACAGAAAGATTCTTGCGGTTTGTTGTCTCCCTGTATACAAATAATACTTACATTGAGACCTAAACTGTACATATTACCTACATGGAGCTATTTGGATCCCTGGGTCCTGGAGACAAGATGAGGTTCAAAGCTTGAATCTGAAGACTTAGCACTATACATCTGCGGAAAAAACATGCGGCCTAAGCCCAACTCCCAAAAGCCCTAAACCCTGAACTCGGGGTTTAAGATCGATTGTTAAAGGGCCGTCCCGTCCTCATGTTGACCCTGAGCGTTGGCCCTGGCACTTGCTCATTGGTGGTCGGGAATTTAGAAAACGAGAATGACAATAAGATGGCACCTACCCTTTTATTGAGGATGATACAGGCAGCCACTATGCGGATCCCTTCCTCCATCCCCTGTTAACGGCCAGTAGGTTCATCGTATGAGCATACCAGGAATCCTAAAAGCAAGAAAATCAAATTTGACACTCTATTGTAAATCGTTGAAACCCCGTGTGTCCCTGTGTGTCAAAGCATGATTCCATCCATTTGTTTAAGGCTCCAAATACATGCATGGTATATAGCCTGGAATAAATAGGTTCCTCTGTAGGAATGTTGTGCGCATGATCAGGTACCTGGACCTGAACCCTAGACCCCAAACCCTAAACCCTAAACCCGTACAGGTTTTAAACGCATGGTAAAAACCGCAGAAACCCAAAGTCCCTTTGCCAAGGCTAACTGTGTCGTTGGCCCAGCTTTGATGAAGGATGCGCTGTAAAGGGTTTAGGGTTAAAGGGTTTGGCCTTGGAGTATTAAAGCGGATGGAGAATCAAGTGGAGAATCATTGGGATGTGAAATGGCAACTGGGATTATGCAGTGAGGTAATGTCTTGCAATCCCTGATCGAAAACTTGCTGAATAACACTCCAGCTAATCACTTCCGGTCGCTCATGATTCGTATCAACCCTAAACCCTAAACCCCTAAACTCTAACCCTAAACTCTAATCCTAAACCCTATAAACCTCCTAAACCCTAAACCCCAATTTTGGCCCTGGGGTCTCTAAGTGTGTAAATAATGACTACATTTGGCCCTAGCATTCATAGGGATTGCCTGCATTGGGCGAACTGGAGTTTCAAGGTATTTTGTTGGGGCTGCGCTGACCCAGAGGGTTATACTTGGGCCTAAAGTAGTCGTATATACTAGATAGCTACATGGCCCCTGTGGCTCTCTGAGTAAGTTCCCTACATGGGGCTCGAAATGCTGGTGTTTTATCAAGCCTTGTGCTTTTCAAAACCCCTGAAGCGTGCCCTTATCCTTAGCCGTTATCCAACGTAGCAAGCCGTCATTTGGGCCAAACGGGGTTCCCACATAAGAATTTCGTGCTCTTCTGGGATTAGACACTGAGGACATGCAGGCTTTGTGTGGAATTGGTCGCGGCTAAAGTCGGGCATTTCAGCTTTGCCTGCTTCAGGGAGAAGTTACCATAAACCCTAAACTGCGTGGTGTCCTGCGGTAGCTCCATCCGAAGCATGTCTGACTCCAATTTGCCAGCCATTTTTACACTTAAGGGCCCAATGTATTCCTAACTCATCTACTCAAAACTGTGCCCTCAACCCCAAACTCCTATTCTTTTAGGAGTTGTCTTCAACTTGTATTATAATACAACCCTGAGGAATTATTCGACATAACAGTTGAATTCGAGGTGTAGGGGAAGTTCAGCGAACCGCATGTACAGTCCCTCTGTTCCTTACCGATCCATGCCCCGGACCATGGAGCTCATCCTTGAAGGGCCGTCGCCCAAAGGTGGGCCAGGGCTCATAGAGGCCCCCTTGAACCTAAATCACAACTCTGAACGCCGCCTTGAAACCTAAATTTTGAATCCCAAGAAGCCTAAACGCAGCAGCTTACTTCAGAGTGTCAAAGCAGTCTTCCCACCGAGCTTGAACAACTCGGGACATCTTCACTACAGTCTCATCAGCATTCTGCTCCCAAGCTGAAAGAAGCTGGAGACAGGATCCCTAAAAGCACCTCGCTCATAAATGACTTTGCCATATTAATACTAGTACTGTTGTTAGTCTTAGCAAGTACTATTATTGTCAGCACTTACTACTTGTAGTAATGACCATAGTAATTCGTACTGCTATTGTAAACCCTAAGCCCTAAACCCGGTACTTACAGTTACCAGTAGTAATCGCTATTATTGAGCCTCAGGTTGGTTTTGGTTCTCTGCTGCCGACGAAAATCAACAACACCTGTGGCTTGGAGCCTGGCATTCTAAATCTGAAGCTGGGGGGTCCCTTTCAAGGGGATGCAGGGTGGGTTGTGTAGGGATTCTATAGGCATTTATAATAAGGTTCAGGGTTTTCCAACATCAGGGGTCGAATGGAAAAGGAAATGAAGCAAGATACTGAAACTGGAATTACATGCTGGTATATAGGGTTTAGGGTTTCCAGAAGTTAGAGACCGTAAACCCTAAACACTCCTTGGGAGATCCCAAGAATGTAGATCAAAGTATATTAGGACGTATATTGGGTCTCCCCATTTCTGAAAACAACTACGTGAGCTGTAGTCTAAACTTCTTAAAGGGTGGGCATATAGAGGAGTATTATTTGGGTTATTAATAAGGGGGATGCTAGGAGTTCAGACTATGGCTCTTATACTCCCGAAACACCATAGTCCCAAGCTTGCAGGCTACAGAATACAGAACAGCATTATGTTCGGCGTACTCCCGATGCCCATGACGACATCATTTCCCCTGTCGTTACCAATGCCAATGTCCCAACTTGGGTGAACGGGTTAACTCGTTTAGGGGTTAGGGTGGGAATACGGGAATTTCATCCCCATATTATCCTTATCCCTACCTAAACCTCCAAAGTAGGTAAAATAATGGCCCAAAACCCCTAAATATAGCCCAAAAGGCCATTCTTCTACATACTTTGGGGGTCCAGGCAACCCTCAACCCAAAACCCCTGCAAACCCCAGCAACTTAAGGATGCGATGCCGGACGACCAAACAATCCAAAGCGAGTGGTGTCCTATTTTGGAATAAAGGTAATGTTGGGGCCTAAATATCGCTCTTCATGTTGGTTTTATTATTTTGTGTAGATTGCAGTAAAGAGTGCTTCAAATCGACCTCGAAATTCAAGTCATACTGATTCAAGCCCCGGCAGTAGAAGATGTGAAGAGAGCCATACTAGTTTCAAAGCTGGTGATACAGCGCCCTAAACCCTAAACCCTAATAGGTTTGTGTTGCAGGTCATGGTTTGATGATCTAAGCGGACAACAGGGCCCAACACATTCACTTATCACACAACTACCATTTTTAGTCACTACTATTACTACTACTATTACTATTACACAACGTTGTGTGGGTGCGGGAAAGCGTTGGTCAAGCTTTTTTTGCGGCGCGCAGAATCCAGCCAAAGATCTCTGGATTTGTGATGGTGACTTGAGTGGTTCATCGTTCCTAGATCCGCTGAATGAACGAGAGGAAGAGAACGTTTCCAGATGAGCCTTGCAATGGTCCCTACAAGGTAGCACTTCCAGATGTCCCGTAGAACTTGAAGTCATGAGCGGGACAGGGAAAAGCATATATAGGGTTATGTTCTGCAGGGTTATGTTTTATGGTGTCAACAATAACTCATTTCAGGAGTCTTCAATATCATGGAACTGCAGAGCTCTTGTGGTCATTGATGCAGGGAGCCTGATCCCCCACGATTGAGGAACATATCTTAGGTCACATGAAGGATGCGAGCATCATAAACATTATGTAGCATAACACATTATTCGATCATCAAGCTGTAGGTGGGTCTCATTGATCCTTACGTCCTGGTGAGGTGTTTAGGATCTACTGCAGGCCTCAGGTCGCAGCAATAGAGATTTCATTGTATACTAGGATATACAGGGAGATATACAGGACTCTATAGGCTGCAGGGATTAGGGATCCCCGGGACTGGATTTGGAGCTGGGGTCTACCAATTTGGGGGCCCCCCTGGATTCCTGGTTTCTGGAGGATTGTCAGCCTCTCATCTCTTCTTGCGTGTTTTTACCTTCATGATTCATGGGTTTAGTTACCACCCATTCCTATACTACCGCGCACAGTTTCAAATTGCGGCTAATTAAGGGGGAACCAGGAGGGTAGAATAGGGGTGGCACGGGAACACATGATACCTATTTTCTTTGATCTGCAGTTCACAGTTGTCCATGAACCGAGTATTCCTCGCGCCCAGCCGCTGATCTTCCATAAATCTATGTCCCTCTGTAAATTTCCAGTCCCTAAAAGCCAAAATTTCTGCAAAACTCCACCAGGTAATGCCGTTGCTGTAGCCCTATTCCTACGGCTATACAATTCAAACGTGTATATCAGCTGAACTCCTGACTCCTTTTCTACACATCAAAACCCACGCCTTTCTACCGCAGCTTAAAATCAAACTTCCATGCCAGGAAACCCCTGGACCCCCTGAAACCTCCCAGACCCCTGGGAGGATCTAGAAAGTAGAACCCCCAATTTGGTACCCTATACTATTTTTGGGTAATTCCAAGGAACCCTTAAGGGGGATCTACTTTCTAGATCCGCCCAGGGGTCTGGGCTATCTACAGCCAAAACTTTTCCCGCTGAATCCTTACTTGGCGTTTCAGGGGGACCTAGTAGGTAGCTTAAGAATGAGTATAGCTGGGGATGTTGTTTGGGGAGTAGGGCTTATAAGTATAGAAGGGTATACTATAATATATTATAATACACTATAAAATACCACGACATATTATAACATACCATGATATACTATAATATACTTTAATATATCATAATATACTATAATATACTATAATATACCTAAGCCCCTGGCCCTCCAAGTCTGACCAAGCCATGATGCCAGCCGAGGCTTTGCCAGGCGGAGCAGGCCAGAACGCTTGCTTTCTGTTGTGGGTGAAAAGGTTCGGGGTTTAGGGTTTAGGGTTCAGGGTTTAGGGTTTAGGGTTTGGGGTTTAGGGTTCAGGGTTTGGGGTTCAGGGTTTAGGGGTGGGGCAGGGCGGCTAGCTCATGGAGGGCGAAAATTAAGACCCGAAAAGTCAATGCCGAAGTCATAAGCCTTGACCCCCATATATACACCTATATTACACCAGTTTCCATGTCATTTTCCATGTTTTTTTTCCATTTGATTCATTCCAGAGAAGTTTCCATTTTCTTTTCCCTTATCCCAATACCCCCCCCTCCCAAAAAAAATTACCCCTATACACAAGCCCTGATCCCTCAGGTTGGAACTTCACCCTAGACCCACAGACCTCACACCTGAAACCTTAAACCCTGAACCCTATAAAACTAAACCCTATAAACCCTAAACCTTAAACCCCAAGGCAAGAATCAATAAGGAAGCCTTGGCCCCGAAGCTCAGAGTGATTTCCCCGAAGTTCGAGTTTAAGGTCCAGGGTTCAGGTTTGGGGCTCAGGGTTTAGGGTTCAGGGTTTAGGGTTCAGGGTTTAGGGTGCAGGGTTCGGGTTTAGGGTTCAGGGTTCAGGGTTTAGGGTTCAGGGTTCAGGTTTTAGGGTTTGGGGTTCAGCCTTTAGATTTGACTTTTGGGGCTTAGGGCTCAGGATCCCGAAATGCCCAAACGACAAACCTACCCGCTCTAACCCTGATCCCTAAATCCTAAAGACCTCAAAACCTCGTAAGCCCTTGGGGAATATGCGAGTCTAATCCTTATATAATCCCTATAGATTACATTCTCATATTCCCTACCAAGACCCAGTAAGTTTTTCCTATCAGACCTCATGGAACCAGACCATTGCGTTTGCCAGGTGAAGAGGAGAAAGGAGTCGAAGGACCCTGCAGTGACGTACATGGATTGCTGAGGGTCAGGGTTTAATTGAGGTGTAGGGTAGGGGGGTATAGGGCTGTGATTATGCTTTAGTGTTTGAGGTTTAGCTGGGTTGGGTCTAGACAAGGGTAAGGGGCTTGGAGTTTGTGTTCAGGGTGTTGGGGTTCTGGATTTAGGATACGGCCCCCATGGTATAAGCATAGCAGAGTTTCAGAGGGACATGCATTTTGGTGGACAGTTTAGGGTTTCGGGCTTAGTCGCTGTCCCTATGCCCTAAAAAAATCCTTGCTTTGCCATTAAGAATCCCTGGGGATCCAAATAGCCCAATGTAGGTAATATTTGCAGACTTTAGGGCCCAATGTAGGTGTTACTTGTATATTTGGATCCCTAGGGAATGTTGGGTTTCTTTGATGCTGCAGGCTCGCGGATGAGAGGAGGTGCTTCAATCAGGAATTCAGGGTCCAAGCACCCAAGGGTCAAGAACATCCGTAAATCCTACACTACAACTGCCATTACCGAAATCCAGTATGCAGTATGGAGTAGTTGGACCCTTAGGTTATGTTGTGGCAGGAGCATCAGGAACTAGAAGCCCGTACCGTAAACCCACAAACCTGGAGTCCTTCAGCCCGCCAGATACCAGAGCCATGGTTCATTCATGACTACCTCACCGGGTGACGGTAAGGAATGACAACCACACGGAAAAAATGCGTGACCTTTTTGTTTTGTGTGTGTGTGTGAGTGTTTTTTTTTTG
>CAJNIZ010043527.1:21983-63218 GCA_905231905.1 Symbiodinium pilosum
TATTATAGTACGGAACCTAATATTTGGAGTACCCAGAAAGGGACCATAATTTTGACAACCACCCATGTGATACGGAGTTTCTGGATTTGAGATGAGGCTCAAGGGACTTGGTGACTTGTAGAGTTGGTTTAGGGTTTAGGGTTAGGGTAATCAGCTGATTTGACCTGTACTCCTCCAAACAAACCGAACCCCATCGTCTTTGTTGAGGTTCCATGTTTGCTTGGAGGAGGGAACCGACTGAAGATGCATGGACTTGGCATTTTGTTCAGCATGTTCTTGTGTAGAAGAATTTGGAGTGATATTCGTTCATATCAGGCAAGCTACAATCAATTTTGCACTCATTTATACATGCACTCTCCCCTAAGAAAGCAGGGAAACTCATGACTCATGATTTCTGCCGGGGTTTCCCGGACTCCCGCTGTTTATGCCAACTCCCATCTGACGTTCCGTTGTGTATAGGGTCTCCGCAAAAACACATGGACGCAAAGGTTCTCCCAACACGACGTACGTGTACCAGGGGGGACCACAGCCCAAAGAGAAGCCGCTTATGCGCTTTGTAGGGTGTAGGGGTCACAGTGGGAAACTCAATCTTCGCGATGATTCATAAGCATCACCCAAACCTTCACAGGCGATACCTTGCCGCCCCGAATGCATCGGGATGCAGACTTCAACATTCCCTACAGTAGGCCCCGAGATTCCGAAGTTACATCCAGTACATTTGGGATAGAAACTTCTGTATACCCTACATTAGGCCCTAAGAATATTTTGGAGTCAGGCGGTTGTGCGCAACAGTTGGGCAAAGGGGTTTGTTGAGTTTTCCTATGATGATTTCATGATGATTTCATCCCGAATGCCCAACTCTGAGCCCCAACCTAAAGGACAAGGGATGTAGGGTTACAAAGATATAATGGAAGAGAAAATGGAAACTACTATTTAGGGTTTAGTGTTTAGGACTTCAGGGTGTGAGGGTTTGGGGTTTAGGGGTCAATGTTTTAGGGCTCAGGGGATTTCAAGTCTGGGCTTTAGAGTTCAGATTGTACACTTCCTTGAAGATGGAAGCCCCAAAAGGGCCACATAAAGACTATTGTCTTTTGAAAGCCTTCAATGTTTGTTTGGGGGAGTGCTTATACACCAAACCCTGAGGCCCTAAGTCTAGAAAATATTTACGTTGGGCCTCAATGCTTAAACATATCGGCTATTTGGAGCCCTAGCGCGAGCGTAAAACCTTAACACCTAAGCCCTAAGCCCCCGATATCATCCCTAAATAACCCATTATAGTTTCCATTTTCTTTTTCATTATCCCTATACGACCCCAATATATACGCCCAATATCCTGAATTAGACTGGGCCATCAAGTTCCTGCTTATCGGGTTTATATAGGGATACTGGAAAATAACAAGGAAACTACTATAATGGGTCTATATAGGGTTTGGGGTTTAGACCTTCAGCTCATCTAGTACTTTGAGGGGCCCTAGAGTACTTGCGTTTAAGGGAGATACCGTAGGAAAAGACTGGAACCTGACACGGAGACTGGGATTGTATAGTTGTGTATGTGGATTTGGGTATATGAAGTTGGGGCTTTGTTATTGCTTGTGTGTTCAGTGTATATAGGGTACCTCAGGGACATTGGCGAGTGTAGATGTTAGGTACCCAAGTGGAGAGACTTCAACATTAGATCATGGGTTTAGGTTGTTGATGAACATTTTGGGAGGTTTCAAGGTTTCGGGTTTAGGGTTTGGGGTTCAGGGATACAGGGATACCTGACTCCCAGATCAAATAGACACCATCATTTGATAGTACCTGAACATTGTTCAAGTCGCGTGCGACATGTCGGGATAGTCTACCAGTACGAGGTAGTACTTTCTGGGATTTTCGAGGGGTAACATGTTTGCAGTTAGTACTGCCCCCAGGGCGCCGAAAAGTACCCCCAGGGCATCTCTAAGAAAGGCTCTGTGCCTACACCAGCAGCGCGTGGGATCTACGTCTGGCCGACTGTGCCAGCTGCCCGCACAGAGAGTTGACTTTCCCCAAGGGTCCAGGTAGCCAAATAGGATTTTCTTGGGCCCAAAAATGGCCATGTTTCAACTCCTTCGGGCCCTGCCCGAAGTAGATGCCTATATACATACTCACAGGCCCTTTGAGTTGAGGGCCGTGGTTTTGTTGAGCACAGGTTCCTGTCAAACTTACTGGTTCTTAGCAGGGAATATGGGAATATGATTCTACATAATCCCTACATAATCTACTCCCTGATTCCCTGCTAAGAAGCAGTAAGCAAAGGTGTAGGGAGGGTACAGTAGCCAGCCTCGGACATTCAAAGGTAGTTGGCTCCAAGACTGATTTGTTCAGAGAGCTCGATACCCCTTACTGAAGGAAGCATCCGAACTCATAATTACTAGGATCCCCCATATATGGTTCAAGGGCGTAAGGTTTGGGGTTTAAGGCATACATCTCCATGAAGGAGTATTGGGGCTCCCTGGATTTGGGAAGGTTGAGGTGTGTGGGTTTGGACGGGATGAAGGGGCGTTCAGGTTCATCCTGCCCCAGGATTACTCCGGAGTTCTGATTCGTGTTGTAAGTAAGGCAATTGCCAAATAAAATGCCCGCTGCCCTGCCCAAGTACTCACTATTAAGCACCCCATGGCCAAACCCTAAACCCCAAAAGTGTATTTGGAGGGTCTGGCTGTTTTCCACGCAGCTTGGGGTTTGGATACACAAATGGTCCATGCAGGTGATATATATATTCTATATATATGTATATAAGTATATATATATATAAAAGTATACGTAGAGGTCAAGGGGGCTTCCCGTACAACTACTTTCGGGGTAAAGCGTATACTATTTGGCTACATGGACCTTTTGGTGCTTTTTCGGGGTGCAGAACTGTCGCAGAAGCATAGGGCAAGCCACCTTCGCGGGTGCTAATGCAATTCATGCCATCCAGGTGCAAGCTTTAGCTGAAGTCGATTATTGCATCGCCGATAGTTGGCATCCTCTGTCGGCTTTTCTCCAGACGCATATTCGCAGTTCATCTTTATGTCTAATAATTATACCTGACCCTCCGAGTGCTGCTTTAAGCTTCCGCCTGAGCATGAGGGCTGCTACACACAGGGAATCCTCAAGGTGACACCTCCCCAAGATGTGGAACAAGCAAGTGTGCAGCAACTCAGGAAGCTCAGGGTGCCGTGGTACTGGGACGATTGCCAGTAGAATTGACAATGGCCCGTAGCCCTTCATCCTAAACCGTGATGCCTAAGTCCTGGAGCTTCCTGCTGCAATGTAGGAAATCCAAGTGATAACCACGTCACATCCATATGCTGTAAGGCATGGCGATGTCGTTGTGGGCCCAACGAATGTGAAACAGGCCGCCGGGCGCAGCTTCACACATTTTCACGACGCAAGGATTTCCCAAAGTGTCCATGCAACCTGCATACAGGTTTTACGGTTTACATAGAGTAGTATACACTTAGGGCCAATGGGAGGCCCCACATATTTATGTGGGGGCCCAAGTATGCACTAACCTTTTGGGTTCAGAGTGTCATTGAAGCCCTTTTACCTGTTGATCCGATCCCGGTCGTGCTGTTCTCACGTGCAGGTTGTTGGAAAGTAGTTTGGCTTGGTATTTTTGCAAACAGACACATTTCCTAGCAAAATGGCCCATAAGCGGGACAAACCTTCAAGAATGACAACCTGTATGATCCTTGACGAGGTTCGGGCATTTCAGAGTTGGAGCCTCATGGAGCATTCGGGAGTGTAGGGCCTAGGTCCCCAGCCCAGTCTTCGTTGCTGCAGAACAGCTGTGAAGGACGGCAACATGCAGGTCAAGCAAGATGAGTAGTATTTCGTTTGGGGGGTACTACGGTACAAAATATAGGGTATGATTATATCATCTTTTTGGGACTGGCATTTTGCTTAAAGAATATAATCTTACTTTGGCTCAATCACCAGAAGACGCTACTCACATGGCTCTGGGAGAATGTTTGCGTGCTAGGCTTCCGTGGAGGTTTCCTAAATGTCCCTGCACACGAAGCTGCCATATAGACCCCAGACACTAGAATCCTTATTGTAAGGAACCGCACAAAAAGCCACTATTTTTGGGAAACTGCCGAATTCACTGCGAAGCCCTGAACCGTAATCCCCAGATCCCAAAATCTGGGGCTCCAAAAAGCCCAACGTAGATACCATTTACGTATAGATTCAAGGGCCCAAAGTATGCAGTATTTATGGACTTGTAGCCCCCGCAAACCCCGTATCCCCCACATTCAGAAACTCACAACTATGAACCTAAGATGTCGAATCGATAGGACCACACCTCCATCGCGGAGCCTTCGGAAGAGGCTGGGAGCAGGGCAACAGAGCTTTTGGGGTTTTATGGGAGTCAGAGTTAGGGCTTCCAGCTTGGGTTTGGGTTTGGCCCTAAGGGCCCAAGTACTTAAGCAGCATTGAATGAATCCTACATGTACGTTGGGCCCGACTTATGTGCTATTTAGGTGGGCCCTCTGTAGGAACTTTTCTTGGACCTTGTTCAGGTACGTGGACCCTAGCATCGGAGATTAGGTAAGTTTTGATGGGATTCTAGACCAAGGCCCCACAACTCTGGATCAGATTCCTGGGACCCCAAACATGACGCAGCCTCTAAAGAAGCATTTTGCTGAAGGGGATTAGCCAAAGGAACCCAAGGGTTTGTTGTCCCGAGACCCTACCAAACCCCAAAAACCTTAACCCTATCTGGGAGCCCGTTGGGCCGGGTCTCCTTTCAACGAACGCCTTGAACAGTGTCAGGGTGCAAGGTGAAAGCTGCACCCTGCCCCGACTATGAAAGGACATGGAGTACTACTGTGGTCATTATTCGTATATAAGGAGTATAAGGTGGTAAACCATTCCTCCATCCACAGTGGGCCCCTCCCCAACTACCTTTAAAAGGCGTCTATGTAGGTCCTGTTTGTGGTTATTTGTGCTTTGTGGTGCGTACATGGGTGGTCTAGGTCGGGTCTTTAGATTTAGGGTTCAACAATCTGGTTTTGTCTCCAGAAAAAAACGACGCATCCCCCCCAACTAAAGCACCAGGTTCAATATTTCATGACAACACTTTGCGAGACTGTTGTGCAGTGCAATATTGCAGTTTTTCTGGCCTCATTCGATCAGGACAGAAGCCCCAAGCAGAGACCTGCAGTGTTTTCAGAGCTTGCGTGGACCCTGCTTGTACTTTCTGTTTTAGGTCTTGGTTTCGTCTTCCAACGGCTCCAGATATCTCTATGGAATAGACCTAAACCCAAAAGCCTTATATGGGAAACGCTTATGATCCCAAGTAGATCTCACATGGGCCTTCTCAAAACTAAGAGCCCCTTCTGATAATACAAGTATACTGCAGCACCTAATATGTAGGCGGAGTACCAGCATGGGACCCTAATTTAGCGAACTGCCCATATGGGTACTTGTAGACTTCGGACATTCAGAATCCTGATAAGGGGCACCCCTAACCCTAAACCCTATGCCTTAAACCCTAAACCCATATCTGCTGAGAGGTGGTTGCGGCCTTGAAAGACAAGGCGCGCCGTATTAAGCCCAAGCTGCGTGCTATCGGGGAGTTGAATAACAAAGCATGGAAATGTTGCTGCTCAGTACGAACACATATGGTAGTTTCCGAAAATAAGGGGATCCCAAAATAGATCCCCAAATACTACAATCCTTATTATATATGGGGACCCCCCCCCAAAATACCCTTAATTTTGGGGCCACGCCCCCCCCCCCCCCATATTAGGGGAACTCACTTAACTGAAGCTCAGAAAGCTGGGCTTTTGTTGGATGATGACATTTTGCATATCTAACGCCCGCAAACAACAAACATCATCATGAGTGTAAACAATCAGTATCTGCACAAAAAATCAAGTAAACCGTACGCCCTAAACCCTGAAACCTACGCCCTCATCTCTAAAACCTGAGCCCTTAACCCTAAACCTTAATTGTGGCTCCGGAGGATGAGAACCTTCAGGGTATTTTGGGGCCCAAGGGTTTGGGGTTTCGAGTTTACCCTTCAGGCCATATCCTGGATCTCGAAGTACATCAACGTAGGGTTGAGGGTGTAGGGTTTACTTTGGTTCCCCTAACGTCGAGAAGCAGTTTCTACTTTGGGTTATTTGGAGGGCTAGGCTTAAGTGCTCGCGTACCGAAGTATCATATGCTGCTTCCGATACTTTTTCAAACGTAGTACATGGTTTGGACCCTTCGGGGTGGGATGTGCTAGGCCTGCCCGACCTACAAGGTACTTGGTTTAGGGCTTAGGCTTTTCAACTGGTGGGGGCTCCAACAATAGCAGGCCCGCAACTTTTGCACCCTAATATCTATTGTGCTTTTCTTGGGGCTCCACCCTAAACCCTTAAACCCTAAACCCTAAACCTTAAGGGGCCCCCAATTGTTGGAAACTCCCCAGGCCAGGTGGCAAAGGCAAATGTATGAGGTGCACCTCCAGATTGTTGCTTTTGGAGGTGTACTGGGTTGCTGTTAAGGAACTTAAGTTGAGTCACTATGATAGGGTATAAGACAGGGTTTAGGGTTTAGGGATATATTATACCCCTATAATCAAGAATCAGATGGAAAAGAAAATGGAAAATGAAATGGAAACTGGGGACTTGATGTAGGTTGTTATTTGGGGAAACCACAGAGGAATCTTGCTGGTACTCCAAAAGGTAACACACTGTCATGTCTTTGGCTATGAAGTCTGGGCTCGCGGTTTGTAAGCATTTTCGCAGGAAGCTCGGGGTTTTACATCCGTCCCCTGGCATCCCATCAAGAGTCCCTCAAGAGGGGCGACCTATCAGGGTTGTGGGGAGGAGTGTATGGGGATGATCAGCTGCCCACCGAAGGATTGCATTGATGTTTCGAGACGCCAAATTTACCGAGGCATTTTTCATTCTTGAGCTGAGTGGGTGGGATATCAGGGATAGCTGATTTCGCATGACTGGGAAATAGATGTACTTGGGTCGCGCAACTAAGCCTAAACCCTCCCTTCCACCCCTTTACTGCTTTCCCGTGTGATATCTGGCCCCTTCAATAGTGGAGTTGTAGGCCTCATACCATCAACGTGATCGGCTCTTGTGAAGGACACCCAAGCCCAAGCCTACCATGAAGATCCTAAGGCTCACGCCTGTGATAACCACCAAATTTCAGGCAGATGTTGCCTAAAATCGTCCCTAAACTTCTCGGTTCTTAGTAGGTAATATGGGAATATAATCCCTATATAATCCCTATAGAATATGTTCCTGCATTCCCTACCTACTAGAACCCGTAAGTATACACATTGCTTCTTACACTCCTCGTGAGCGGTTGAGACAATCATGAATACTGGGGTTTCAGGTAAACCTACCCCTGAGCCAGGGAAGTTAATACAGGGTTTAGGGTTTAGGGATGCAGGGGCCTAGATGATCACCGATATCATGGTCCTACTTTCCCCGCAATCGTGTAGGACATCTCAAAAATCTCTCCAATGATATTGGTAGTTATTGAGGATAATCATGATAAATCCGTCTGCAAATCCACCTTCTATTCCAATGTCCATCTCATTTTCCTTTTGATTTTCCAGTATGGGTGTAATTAAATGTCTACGCCCCATGCAGAGACTTCGCCTGAGGCCTTACAGGTGTGTCCCGCGCTTGCAAGCTGGGCTGTGGCTGGCACCTATGCAGGCGCTGCTTGCTTTTAGGTTTTAGGGTTCAGTGCTTAGGGTTCAGGATTTTAGATTTTAGGGTTCTGGATGTTAGGTTTTAGGGTTCAGGGTGTTAGGTTTTGGGGCATCAGGGTTTGTAGGTTCCAGGGGTCAGGGATTAGGGTTGAAGGTCTAGGGGGTCACAGGAAGCCTTGGCATGCCTTGACCGTGCGGAGCCTGTTTAGGTATACAGTCCCCCTTAAGTAGATAGACTATGGCTTTGGGTATATTATAACAAGATCCCCATATACCACATATTCTATCTACCTAAGGGGGACTATAGCATTTGGGGCTGTGGGTTGTATTCTAGGTGTTGCGCGGAAGAACCTCAGGCGGATTCTGTATGATCCAGGCAGGGTACTGTAGGGCCTAAATAAGTATATGGGGATTGGTCTAAATTCCCTATAATACGGGGTCCTATACTTGGGTTCCCATTATAATACGGGGCCCTATATAAATTTCCCCCATTTTGGGAACGGTAATTTAGGGAAACTACCATATAGGTATACATAGGAGTATATAGGGTTATGTAGGGATGAAAATGGAAGCCACTATTTAGGGTTTAGCAGGTTTATATCATGGTTCTAGGTCTCTCACAACCCCCTTCTAGTCCTGCGACCGGTCATTATGGCTAGCGAGAGCTGGGTACTTTTCTGAGCTAGCCCTTAAGGAATAGACCCCTATATAAACTACCTAAACTCTAGTTTCCATTGAGGCTTTCCATGTTCTTTTCCAATAGCTTATCCATTATTGGGATGATATCCCTTGATTGGGGTAGAGATGTTTTTGGGCGAAGTCACACCCCGCGTAAGGAGGTTTCTTGCGATCTTGTTGAAACCTAGACATGTTACTTGCTCGTGTATATGTGGCCTCACCTAATCACAGTCTCCAATTCACGTGGCCCAAACCCCCCTCAGCCTCTTGCCCATTCGGGGGCGCTCACATTTTCTGCATACCAGCTTCCTCTAAGACAAAAAACCCAAGCCTCAAAACAGGCCTACGACCTGCACTGAAGCCCAGCCAGTTTGGATCGGATTTCTTCGTGTGCTTTGGCTTGCCAGCATTCAGTATGTGAGTTAGTGCACTTTAGGGCTCAAATGGCTCAATGTAGGTGATGGGTATGGCCTTTGGGCCCAATGCGGGTATTATCTACAACCGAAGAGCTTCACTGGTGGGGTGTTATTGAGATATGGGCGTGAATCGGTTGATCGGTGGTAGATGGACCACTGCCGCTCTGACGCAGGTCCGATGTAGGGTTAGTGTACTCGAACCCAACACCTAATTTCAATCATCCAGGTGTAAGTAAGGGTCTGTCTGAAAGCGAGGTCTAAGCTTACACCATTGGGGGCTGGGGGTTGGGCCTTGAACTGAGGCTCACGGGGTAGCTTCGCACTACCAGGACATTGGTTGTAACTGTTATATCATCTCATTTCGAATCCCTCTGGGTGTTTGTTCCTGCTCTACCAGAACCCAACAAGGAGTACGAACCTCCACGTGATCAATTGCGTCACAACTTTTGCTGATATGGGGATTATCCAGCAGAAGCAAAGGGGGTCCTGTTTAGGGAGCCCCTGAGTAGGGACTTTAGCATATTGGGATCTAGATTGAGCACCTCGCCTGCAGATCCCCCCCCTCAATATGCAGGGTGGCATTGATGTTGTCAGATGTCCTACAATCAAACACTACACCTGGAAATCTAGCAATCGTGAATCTCATGCTCAGCGCTTGTCAAAGACCATCCAGTTCGCCGTTTGCCAATTGTGGCTTGTGTGCTCTTCCATGCTGACAAGGTGTGTTGATTGTTTGCTGACCGTTGTGTTGTGCAGGACGGGCGGAACAGACGTAAGTGTATGTTTGGCGACCTTGATGCCAAGTAGCCGTTTCTAAAGTCGTGTGACCCGAAAGCAAGCCCCTGGGCCTCATAGCCGCATCAATTGTGCCACAAGTCATCGGCGCAACGCTCCAGCAGTTGTTACGTGTGAACCACCTTGTCCAAAATGAGCCTCACATCCATCCACTCATGAACATGATAGCGCGCGGTATTCGCGCGAACTCGCGAACCCGTGAACCGGGCAACCGAGCGTTCATAAGTCCATCCATCCGCCTGCTCCCAGGTCTGTGGGGTAACTATGGCAGTATGTACATTGACACCGAAGAGCCTGCATAGTAGCGCCCTTTGGGGCCTTGTGCATGTACCGTAGACCGACATGCAACCTAGGGTGTTGTGAGTGCGGATTTGCTTGGTACTTTCCCAACATAGGGGGGACCCAATATAAACCCCAAAAGACTACGGGGACCCCCAACAAGGTACCCCAAATTTGCGGAAACCCTACATAACCTTAATAGGCCCTATACAACCCTATATAGCCTTATATGACCCCTATATGACTACCATATGACCCTATGTATCCCTTATGAGCCCCTTGGAGGGGAAGCTCCCACTTGGGAGTTGCAGGGCACTGTCAGGAAATTCTTGGAGGTTTAGAGTTTAGGGTTTTAGGGTTTAGGGTTTGGGGTTTAGGTTTCAGGGTTTAGGGTTCATTAATGGCATTCTTCGGGTGGACACCCCCTATAGTGGGGATAAGGAATAATAAGGACGATATTAGGGTCCTCATAAATTGCTAGTATGCCACTTTTACAGGGTGGGGGTCCCCTCCTCCAGTCATTCTATAGGCATGGCTATAATCCAGCTTTAAGTACTTACTTAGTCTCATGAAGCTCCAAGGCTCCAAGTTGTCGCAGTACAGGGTTTTCCGTTCCCGAATTGTGGCGAACTCCGCATGGACCTCCAGGGACACAAAGGGTCCATATAGGTACGGTTTAGGGTCCAGAACTCAGGGCAGTATATACTTGGGGCCCAAAGCGTGTCCCGTGTAAACTGTTCTGGGGCCCGAGTATATGCTAGCTGCACGGACCTTTTGGGACGGAGTATGCTGGATCCCGGTATAGACCACATGCTGCGAATTTGAAATGCAGTGGTGTTCTCACCACAACAAGGTGTACCATTCAATCAGCGAATCAACAAAGTGTTACGTAATTTGGTTGCACCAATTCTGCAGTTGCTTCTCGAATTGCCCTCCGGCACTTAATGACGTGGACGTGGTTGCAATGTAGTTAGATTGGGTCGTAGACTTTCGAAATGCTTGCCAAGCTGTCTCATGAAGTTCAGATTTGGCCGTGGTCGTTTATGAAAGACAAGTTTCTTGAGCAGCCTTTTTGGACATCAAATTGCGCCCTGAGGGCCCACGTTTGTGGGGGTATCGTATAAACAGCGTATAATTTGCATATTTCACAGTTTTGTGGGATCTCACGCAGGTACAAGGTCTACCTTTTCATGTCTCGTTTGTGATTTCTCAGAAAGTTAGGGTAGCGGTAATTTAGCACTTGCGTGGTTTTAGGAAGCAATTCGAAACTTCCTTCATTGAAATGTCTCGGAGCAAGGAACGCGTGGAATGCATGCCTTTTGCACGAATCACAGAATTCTGGAATCTGCGTATTGCAGCTGTTTGATCCCCCTTCCGTGCTCCTGGCTTTTTTCCTAAACCCATTGGTTCTAATTCAGCCAGTTTTAAGAAAAAAGCCAAGCTGAACAATTATGGAGATTATGTTGTAGGGCTTGGGGCGTAGGAAAAAAGCCAGAAACACATTCTTGAACGTTAGCTCGGTGCCGGGCTATTGCGGGCTGTAGCCTCCATTGTGGGATCCTGTTAGGATGAGTAGGTAGGGCTCACAACTTTTCCTCGCCTCGCAGTGTCTGTCAGAGCTTCAGCAAAGCGGGGTCCCAGGCATCACGATTTAGCATGACAAACAATATGTCCGGGGATCACCGAAAGAACCAAGCACACCTTTGGAAAGAGCCTGAATATAACTGGAATGAGAGGTAGGCGCCCAGTACCGGGGTAACAAAAGCTAGGTGGCTTACCCACCCTATGATCCTGGGAAAAGGCCGGGTGCTCCTGGCTTTTTTCCTAACCACTTTTCGGGCTTCTGGGACCTAGGGACCTGTAGGAAAAAAACAAATTTTAAGATCTCAGCCGGCTTTTTCCCTACCATAGGCTGAGCTCAACACCGAAGGGGATCTGTTTGCAATACAGCTGTCCAATTTCAGGTTTCTGGATAGTCCAGCGTCAGATTTCGAATCGAGGCCATGCCTGGCGCAGCGCCGGACACGCCCAAGAATTATTTTCAAAGGCTTTTTTTTGCTTTAAGCGCATGCAGCAAATGTATAGCTGATTTTTTTCATGTAGTGTCAGTGATTGATGTTGGTTGATATATGCATTGCATGTCAGATTCAACTGGAATGTCGCCTGACATCCATTGCAGATTGAGCGAAAGGTTTGTTTCTAACTGAACTGCTGATTGCAATAAGATTGAAAATTTATTCGGGCAGGCGAAGCAAACTTTAAGATGACTTTGCGGCCCGGCTGTACGTGTAGGCTTGGCTTTGGATGTGAGGGGATGGATGTAAGTCGTTATTGGTCAAGCTTTCGTTCTATGAGCGTCAAAAGCCCTGGCCTTTGAGAGCTTGGGCTGTAACCTCCGTATTTTGATTTTGATTTATCTTGCTAACATTGCTTCAGTTGTTGGCTCTTTAGGACTTGTGTTCAGCAACCGTCATGAGCAGTGCATGAATTTGATTGGAAGCCAGGTGTCATGTTTCAACCACATACCGCATCATACAGACCTGACGCATTAACGGCAAAGCGGCCAACAAAGCCCTCGGTTGGTATAATTGGGAATGTAATTTATGATGTACAATTTGATGTTGTCATTGCATTTGGTGACATTCTTATGTATTGTTACCTTTGCCATGCTGCAAGCGAGGCACACCAACATGGAGCAGGGATGGAGCACAGTTGCTGGAGTTCGGTGGGGCACTCGGACGCACATTTGGGGTCTGATGGCTTGGTTAGGGGTGCTTTTCGCAGACGAAAAACCTTGCACTTCTGAGCATCGTGTTGCAGTATCGCGTCCCACAGAAATGCGATTATGATTCGGGGAGGCTCCCACACTATATGCTCTTGAACGCTCTCTTGCGGTCAGCTGAAGGTTTAGTTTGGGTGCTTGTCTGGATTTAGTGTACAGGCCCGGAAAAGCATGTCGTGATTGTTTGTTCCCCGGCAAAGTTGAGCGCGACTCGGCCATGATATTGAATTTTTCCATCTTCCAAGAATTCTGCACTTTTCGGGCGATTAATCAATGATGATGCTAGGTTACGGGCCATCTAAGGTTCGCATTATTGCCGTCATGCCTTGTACTTGATAAGGAAATCACGTGGAGATCCCTTGTTGTGATGGTTCCGCAACCCCCCCCGCCCCGCCGCCCCCCCCACCCTAATGCATTGTGAATATCACCTTCATCGGCCAGCCTGAAACATAATATGCTTCTTGTAAGAAGTCTGTTTGCAGGTGTTTAGGCGTCCAGGTTTGCTAGATACGTGTAAGGGAACGCACCAATACAGCGTGCCCCCCAACACTACATTTTTTTTTCCGGAATTGGCTCTCCACCTTCTCTGACAGGTTATCACTTAGCAAAACCTTTGCCAAGTACGCAGCAGATGGGTGGGATTCAGCAGAGAGTTTGCTTGTATGCATATATATATATATATACATATACATAAGCTGTGCTTTTCCGGGGATGATAGATGTAAACGTCAACTTGCATTCTCAGACACCGGAAGTTTCCAGCGGTCCCCGACATTGAGTCTCAACCTACTTCTTTGCTTTGCCTTCAGAAATGGCAGCTAAAAACCATACACCTGAACGTGGACGTGTGTCTACGCACCTTATCTCTGCAAACCCTGTTGGAAATTGTGTGAAGAGGGTTACAGTTAGCATAACCCCGGACCCTCAAGTCTGAAAGCTTATGCCGAAACTTAGTCAGACCAAGCCGCTGTCAGCACAGATGGCCCCAGTCACCAACACTGCTGCAACCACCACCACCACCACCACTGAGCCGAGTATCCAACACCAAAAAGATGAGAGAATGGCATTGCATGTAGTTAGTGCAATGGGATTTATCCCCGGACATTTTGCGGAGCAGGACGTTCGCTACCAAATGAACGCAGGATAAAGGATTCAACGCCACTCACAAAGCGATGGGAAAAACCAACGGGTGTAACCACCAAATGGAAACTGACTGTGAGATCGGGCATGGAAAAGATTGTAGGAGGGTGGGGTGATAACGAACAAATGGAACAGGAGGGCCGTTGCTAACCAGCGGCTCTAACCAATCGGAGACCCGGCTCCAATCCTAAGGCCCTAAATTCTTATGAATGGTTATTTGGTCCCAAGATAACTTCTATGAGTACAACGAGTAAGAAGTCCTGTCAAGCCCCAACACTAGATCCTTAAACCCAAAATCTAATCCGGAACCCTGAACCCTAACCCCTAAACCTTGAACTCTAAACCCCAAACCCTAAACCCCTAAACCCCAAACCCTAAACCTCTAAACACAGGAGTACCGGACTTACTGCCTCCCTGGGCCTGGCAGCGCGATTAGCCACGAGGCGAAGGGCTGAAGGAGTTTAGGGTGTAGGGGTTTAGGGTTTAGGGGTTTAGGGTTTAGGGGTTTAGGGGTTGAGGGTTTAGGGGTTCAGGGGTTGAGGGTCTAGGGGTTTAGGGTTAGCGGCTTAGGGTTCCGGATTAGACTTTTGGTTTACGGAGGGGTATGTAGGGTGTAGCGTTTAGGGATCTGGGGGTTTCCGGTTTGGAGTTTATGGTGTTAGTTGTTTTGGGATTTAAGGCTCTTGGGTTTAGAGTTTATGGATTCAATTGTTTTGTGATTTAGGGTCTGGGGTTTGGAGCTTATGGATTCAGTTTAGGCTGAGGGTCGGTATTTATGGTGGATGCTAGAAAGCCTGCATGACCCATAGGACTTTACAAGAGGGATGTATACTTGGGTAATGCAGGACTGTTGCATCAACAGTACGTAGTGGCCCTTTGGGTATTTAGGATTTCGGATTTAGGGTCTTAAGTTTCAGGGAATTTGGGCTATAGGAATTAGGGTCTAGTGTTTGGGATTGCGGCTCGGGGTTTCGGGTGTTGATGCCTGGGCTTGAGGATGTGGGGGGTTGCTTAGGGTTGGCGCTTCCAGCTAGCGTACTAGACACTCAAGACATGAGCTTGTAGGTGTTGACATACTCGCATACAGAGCAATATTTGGAGACTGGCGCTTTAAACCCTAAGCACACCCTAAATCCCCAACCCTACCTCCTAAACCCTAAAACCTACACCCTAATTCTAAACAACAAGCTTCTTGAACCCTAGGCTTACTACCTTGTATCAGCAGTTGTGACCACAGCTCGATTTGTGTCTGCAAAGGTTGCGGTGCAGCGTTGGCCAGGCATCTTACAAACCCGGTTGTTGCTTTGACCTTGCCATAGGGTTTAGAATTAAGCTTGTTGGTCCATTTGGGGATTTAAAAAACTTGTCGGTCCATGTTTGTAGGTCCCAGAACAAAGGACTTTAAACTTCACAAGAACTACCATGCCGGTAAACTCTCAATATATATATATATGTAAACAACTATTGTTCCCAAAGGGCTTGAGACTTTAATCTAGTTAGGGTTCAGGGTTTAGGGTGGTGCATTGGCATTACAGAGTGTTTTCCCATGTTGGACTTGGACACAGAGGCAACCCTAAACCGACGGTTTCCAAGCCCTGAGGGAACACCCAGTTTGTATTTCATTTTCCGTTCATCTTCCGTTTGATTCTCCATCAATCCAAATCCCAGACCCTTGCTCAGATCATAACGTCGGGCAGGCTTCGACCCTCGAACTCCGAGGCTTCTGCTGTTTCCCCGGTGCTGCCACCTCTTGCCACTGCGGGCCGCAGTGAGCTTTGAAGGTTGTCCTTTTTGGAGGGTTCTGTGTTGAAAGGCCAGTCTTCTTCTGGCCCACAGCTGAAAATATGTTGTTTTCATCTTCCTTTTGTCCAATAAGGAGCAAGAGACCTAGAGCTTGAAGTTTGCCAATGTTGAACCAGTCTTGAGCATGCGAAGCAGTCCGTTCAAATCCCTACATGGACCCGCCACCATTCAAAGTAGAATCCTCATTTGGTACGGTGACTCTAACAATACTGAAAGCAACCTCGAGAACAAAATGCAAGCTATCCTGATGATACATAATTTGGAAGGGAGAGCCCTTACGGCCCAAGCAGCGAGAAGGTTCCGGTAGTTACAGTACTGAACGAATACCGGGCTATCGCCCTTAACACCTCAGGCACCACTCCCTTGTGTACTGCCCCCACTCTGCCAACAGTTGGATAATACTCATTATAATGTGCATAACCCCCTTACCCCTTACTAATAGCCCTATTGTAGACTGATACGGGGTGGGGGCAGTACCCGACCAATCTTTGGAGATAGTAGGCCCGGAAGTGAGCCACCCTCAATCCTGAACTGTGCCTGAAGTAACATCATACAAAAGCTAAAAAATACAACATCTTGCGTAGGCACAAAGCTTTTTGTCGAAGGTACAAGTGCTTCGCTAGGTTTGTGAGGTTACAGAACCATTAAACGATGTGCTCCGTAGTGTCCAGGTGCACCCTACATATTCAGAACCAACACCTCCTCCTCAAACCTCGTATTGAACGTTCAATTCTGAGCCAGCCTACCCTGAACCCTCCCAGTTCCTCATAAGTATGTCCTCTTGAACCCAAGATGCTGCGCATGCGGGTTGGGGTTTGGGGTTTGGTTGGGGTTCAAGGCTACTTGGGAGGTCTAGGTGCTCTGAATCTTGCCAAAGGTCACAATCCTGAACCCCGCTCTGGGTGCCGAGTACTTACTTCGAGCAGTTGAGGCATTTATCACATGACTTCTCCTTAGCCCGATGGGTCTATGATGTAGGTATACAGTATATACGTACGACCTAAAGAGGCTCCCATGCAACTGCTTTGGGGCGTAAGTATATACTACACAGACGATATAGCTACATGGACACTGTGCAGTTACGATCCTAGGCCGGATGTGGAGCTGCTTTTCGTCACAATTTGTTCAACCCTGGTGGCACTGTCGGATAATGCACAAGATACCCTACGGCTTTAGTTAGAAGGGCACTTACTAATTTGGGGGTGCCTTTTAAGTACCACCGGGTTTGCCTTAAGTGTAATGTTAAGATATGTCAGACTTGCATTGTCTCAATAAATAGTTGATATCATTTGGCGATTCCTCATTAGGTAGGTAGGTAGGTAGGTAGGTAGGTAGGTGGAATATCGTCAGGCAGGGATTCCAAAAGCGACAGGGGGTAGTTGGGGTTTGTGTCTTGGGTGGGTTTACGGCGCAGGGTTGAGGGCTTAGGGCTTTTTGATTCATAATGCGAGGAGACGGGCAAATTTGCGTCGCCCCTCACAGGAACGGCGTTTGCCCTACAACATATCAACAATCTACGCCCTAAAACGTAAACTCCCCTAAATCCTGAAAGCCTAAACCCTACAACCTACAAGTTTGGCAAGGCCACCTTGTCTGCAGATTACACCTCGCGGAACGACGGTCGGGTCGAGGTCGCCGGAAGGGCCTGGCAGTTGTCCCACCCGCAGCTTTGGTATGAGTTTGGGGTCTAGGGCTCAGGGTTTAGGGTTTAGGATTTAGGGTTTAGAGTTTAGGATTTAGGGTTTGGGGTTGAGGGCTCAGGCTTTAGGGTTTTCTAGGGTTTAGGCCAAAGGCTTGACAGTGTACGGTTGCGGGTTTAGGGGGTTTGGGGGTTTAGGGAGGTTCAGGGGTGGGTTGGTGTTCAGGCTTATGGTCTGAAGCTGAAGATCCTTGTTGGCTCTTTTGGCTTGATGTGGGTTTAGGGTTCAGGAAGAGCGGATTTGCCCTTTCACTTTCTTCTTGAATTCCATTCCCGAATAGCCAGAGGTAAGGTATGTGCGTCATGTTATATATATATATATTTCTATATACTTCCTATGCAAGTCATGGTTGCCGTCACATTTTTCTTTTTCCCTTTTGATCCTTCATTACACAACCCTAATACGAATGGCAATACTATTTGCGTTATAAAGCCCATAAGCTCGCTATCTCAATGCAATAAACCCTATATAAGCCCACTAATCCCTCCTATGCCGTCGGAGTAGCACGAATGCTACGCAGATATATATGCATACCATTGTCATTTGGTAATCCCCAATAAATCATAGGTTGCATTTTACTTTTCATTCCCTGAACGCTGAACCCCAAGAAGTACTAGCAACCCTCAACCCTAAGCCATTGGAACTCTACAAGCCCTATAAACCCTAATGCTTAAACGAGATTCAGTTCCATAAGCTATACAAGCTTCCTATTTGAAGTCAATATACCGTACTGTACTGAACAGCTTCTTTCCTATTCCTTCCTATAAGCCTAAACCCCAAACCCTAAAATCCCCTAACCTTGCCACTTACCAGTAGTCCCTATAATCCCTACAAGGCCTTCATTGATGCCCTAAACCCTGAACCCCAAGCTCTAAACCCTAAACCCCTAAACCCTAAACCCCTAACCCCTCAACCCTCAACCCTCAGAGAGCTAAGGCAGACTAAACTCGGTCTGGCAGTCACCGGAGGCCTTGCCTCGATCCCTCCAGGTGCAGCTGTTTAGGGTTTAGGGCGAGGGGTTAGGGGTTTAGGGTTTAGGGGTTGAGGGTTTAAGCTTTGGGATTTAGTGACAGGGAGACCTTAAAAGATGGGTTTAGCATTTGGGGGTATAGGGTTCAGGGCTTGGGGGTTTGGGGTTTGGGAGTTTAGGGTTTGGGGGTAGGTATATGTTGGTTTACAACGCTGTTTGAGCCCTTTTTTTTCGGGCCAGGTTGTTGAAGAAACGAAGCTGCAGAGTGTTCACTCGCGGAGGCATGTAGAGTGGTTCAGGGAGTTGAAAAATGGAAACTACTCTATTGCGGGGGACGGTATATACACAATGTGGTAGGGCTTACCTGGAACAACAGGTTCTTGAGCTCTTTTTATACGTAATTAGGGTTTCGGCCCATCATTTTACCTTGTTTTTGGGTTCAGGTAAGGGTCATGACATGTAAGCTGGGATTGTATAGTGGTCCACAAGGTCTTTTAGGATTTAGGGTTAGGAGATTTTAGTGCTTTTAGGGTTTGGGTGGGGTCTATGGAATTGATACTGGTGTCAGTTTTCCCCCGCAACACCTACACATGTGTACAGTACATCCTTACCCCTAAACCCTATAAACCCTAAACCCTATAAACGCTAAAGCGTTTAAATCCTAAACCTTGGCTAGGACCTCGAGATAGGTTTTATGATTCCATGTTCGGGGTTTCGCGTTTCCGTTAAGCCCAAACCTAACTCATTTGGGGCTTAAGGTCCAGATTTGGGGCTGCGCCTCGGCTGCCATAGAAGGAAAGATTGGATTGAGTATATCCGGGCAATGTATATACATAACTATATGACTATATGTACATGAGGTTTTCCCAAAATTAGAAGCGGGGGTGCCCCAACTTATCGAGCGTCTCGTGAATGTCTCTCCCTCTGCTCGCAAAAGATTGTGCACCGGAGGTACGTTTACATGTCTGTGTATATCTCCGTTAAAAATCTTGGAGCGTCGGTAAGCAAGAGTGCTCAAGGCAGCATCAATGATCATGCAACATGTGCGTGTTTAAAGTGACGGTCAGAACACCTAGGGACCCATTTCGTTGGAATACAAAAAAAAGACCAGAACAGTATCCCCGATTTATGGACCCCCACAGGCCCCACAACGGTCCCAACTAGGTGAGTAAAGGAGTACAAAAAAGTTGCCAGGAAGAAATTAATTTGCGAAGCTCAACTATTGCCAAGGATTTGCAGCGAAGGGCCCGGAAGAGTGTGTTAATTATACCGTCTATGCACATATGGTTCAAAGACCCAACTCTGAACAACACGGGAAGCACAAAGGGTGGAAGAAGGGTCCATATGGTCCCGGTCACGAAGAAGACCCCTGTCCACATGGCATGAGACATTCGGACAGTAGTTTATATGGGCAATAATACATAAGGTAGGGGTCATACATGGGGACCGCATAGGGATTACGCTAGGTCATGTAGCGCTCACTCATCAACCCTGACCTGACCCTCAAACCCGAAACGCTGCTCCCAAAACCTAAATCTAGCTAGACCTCGCAAATACCAATAAAGAACAGCCTTTTACCCCAAAACAATGGAAGGTCTAGGAAGACCTCATGTCTTGGACCCTAAACCTATCCTAAACCCTCTCAACCCTGACTCGAGATCCCTTCCGGCATGGCTTGGGCTCGTCGGCGTGGTTTCAAAGTGTCTCCCGGTACTCTCTGGGGCTTAGGAGTTAAAGTTTAGGGTTTAGAATTTAAGGTTTAGCACGGTTGAGGGGTCTGGGGTTAGGGATCAGGATGTAGAATTGAGGTTTTAGGGGTTAGGATGGTCTAGGGTTGAGGGTTTGGGGTTTACGGGTTAGGGTGTTTTCGGTCTGGACTTCAGGGTGCGAGAGCAGGTTCATCATATACATCCCCAACCATTGTACTATCCCAAGCCCAAGTACCCGATTCTAGAACACTTGGGTTAATGAGCGTTGAGGGCTAAAAGCTGGGGATTTGCCATCGAGCGTTTAAGGCTTAGTGGGGTAGCCGTTGTGGGCTTAGTGGGTTTGGAAGTGAGCATGTCCGGTTTTCTGGGACGGTGTAGGGTCTAGCGGGTTCAATTTTCCTGGCTGGGGGAAGCCAGGTTTGAATGAGCCCTGCTCAAACTCCTGACGTCCAAAGGTAAAGGCAGGTTGCATAGGGCATAATGTCGTGTGGGATCTTATCAGAACTTGGTTCGCGTGTCAGCATAAAGTGCCCTCAGGGATTTGAGGCGGTTCTGCGGCCGAGGCAAGATTGCTAGGTATAGGAGTTTGTCACAAAATCTCCTGTAGTATGTTTCAGGTGGCCATAGTTCTTAAGCTTACTGATATGTCGAAAATTAGTTACCTGCCATTAGAAGATGAGAGAGTTCATTGTGAGCCTGGGGTGTGGCTAGCAACGCCTTAGTGGCGGGGCTTGCAGAGTGCACCTTGACAACCCAATATCGTTTATGCCTAAGAATTTTGGAGGACCCCCCCCTCCAACCGCCCACCCCACCCAACCCCATCCCTGAAGGCTTCAGGGTGAGGTGTGATCAGCCATGGCACCATTTTACAGCATTTTGCTGGTGCTATTTCTGGTGCTTCTGTTTGTGGTCACTATTACAGGGGCAGGGGTCCTCCAAACTAAGAATAATATATAACGAGCAAGATTGGTACCACTATAAAAAGACCGCGCTCTTGCGCGTCTACGTAGGCGTCTTACTGTAACCCAAAAGGTCCATGTAGGTATACGATATATACTCAAGGCACAATGAGGTTCCCGTGTAACTACTTCTGTGCCCAAGTTTACACTACATAGCTACTTGCACCCACTTCTGGGTAAGGCTTCAGATGTACTGGGTTGATGTTAAGAGACTTAATTTGGATTACCATCTTAGGGGCATATAGTAGGTAATGGGTTTCCCCAAACCCTAAACCCTAAACAACCACTATAGGACTTCATCTAAGCTCCTTAAATTAAAAGCAACGCAGTTTAGCGCTTGGTGTGGGCGGGCCTCTTAGAGGCATCTCATGGGACTGACATACGTAGGCAGCAGGTTTCCATAAATTCGGGGTCCCCTATAAGCGATACCTACAGTGAGGACTATATTTCTGGTGGGTCAGGGTTTAGGGTTTAGGGTTTAGGCAGGGATCCCCCTTTGTTGGAAACCACTATATCCATCCCTGAAACTGGGTGTAAATTCAATGGTAGTTGCCATTTCCTTGGCCCTATTTAGCCCTATGAAACACCTACATACTTCCCATATACCTACCTCTAGGCAGAAAGATTAGCAAGCCCAGGTGCGCCGAATGTGCCTGCTACGCAGCGTACGCTGAGTGCTAAAAGGGGACCGAGGGCTTGGGTTTGAAGTTTAGGGTTTAGGGCGGCGTTCTTACTAACACGCAGGGGTATGGGAGGTCCGGGTTAAAAGCTGAAGAGATGATATTTCGATGGGTTTGACGTGCCATTGTAGAACAGACCTGGGAAAGCGGAACCTTAAGTTATGCACTGACCTATAGTTTCTTATAACTTACAACAATCATGCTATACCTACCTAGCTCCTGAACCCAGTTTTCATATCACGTTCCATGTCATTCTCCAGTATCCATTTTTCGTAATATTTACTTCGCCTGGAAACCTTAAGCCCTGAATCCTAAGCCTTGAACCCTGAATCCTAAGCCCTAAACAATATAGTAGTTAAGATTGTCTTTTCCATTCCCCTTATGAAGATCGCATAAGTCCAATGAAGACACGATACATCTGAAATCTAAACTCTACTTCCCAAAAGTTTCATGCAGGTATATGAACATATACTTCGGCTCCGAGGGAGCTCTAGTGTAACTATTTTGGAACCCCAATCTATAATATAAGACCCTAAACTCAAGCCAAGCCCCAAACCCTATACTGTATAGCTACACGGACCCTTTAGTCTTCTGAACAACTCTCACGTGGCGAAATGTCAGCCAGGTCGAAGCTAAAAAAGCAGAAAACCAAGCTCCTCATGCACCAGGTCACCACGGCTAAGGATAAGGGTTAGACAGGAATGTATGGGGCTGTAATGGGTTTACACTCGGTTTATACAGGAATTACATAGGGATGATAAGAGATGGGACGTGAAAATGGAAACTCGTGTATTACTTAGGCGTTAGAGTTTGGAGTTCAGCACTTACGGTTCTGATTTGGGTGTTTAGGGTGGACGGAGGAAATGCAGCACCATTTGGGTTCCCCCCTGTCCTGTAGCTCTTAGGGTTCCAGGTATATAGCGTGGCACAAGATGTCCCTGATCTCCTGTAGCAGTCTAGAGCGGGTTGATTTAGTTTTCGGTTGTGGTATTATGGCTTGTTCTTGGAGAGTTGGTGGGGGTCGCTGGGTAGGGGAGAAAGATTTGGAGTTTAAAGCAAGTGAGACAGCCAATCTTACTATGATTACTATGACTCTATTACTTTGCAAGTGCTCTTACTGTTGTTCTTATGTTTGATAATGCCACGCTTGTTACTACTCTTCCAACACTCAGTTTCATTCTTGAATACACAAAATCTTGGCTACGGTCCCAGGTGTGTGTGTGTGTGTGCGGGGGGACTTAGTTATGAGAAGTAGCAACTGGCTTGGACCCACTCACATGGGCTTGTCCCACGACATTCAAGAACTGCTAGGGACTTTCTATTTCCGGGTTTCCACATGTACGCTCAAGTGGGAAGTTCACGAGAAGGATCCTCATTTCCCCTAGAGTCGTAGGGACTTACTTAGGTTGGGGGACATGTGGGGAACTTCAGGGTCTAAGACTGGGTTGTAGGATGAGGGTTACGGCCTTCATTGATTCGGTTGCTGGTCGAGGTTTCGATAGGAACCATACTGACTGTATATCTATGTCATTCTGGAGAACCAATCTCAGGCTACCCTACATGCAATAACCTAAACCAGCCCAAAGCCCCCGCAGGGCAGAATTGCCTAGAAGAATTCATGCGACAGGCTTGAGGGACCCTCTACCTGTGTCCCACTTGTAGTAGGGGTGCCTAATTTGGTGCCTGCTATAAAATTCGGATTGAAATCTATGACGAACTCATTGCTCGCCACTGTGATCATGCTGCAAATCCCAACTCGAAGCACCATCGAACTGCTGGTGAGCCCTGTATTTCAATGCAAGGAAGTGTTGTTGATGTGCTTTGGCAATCAAGATATCCTCAGCGCTACAACAAGCTTGGAGTGTTTCCCCAACCCTATACCAGTCACCCATTGTCATCATTTGTAGGTGACCTTATACCCTTAATGCAGTTGACTGGACACGACTGTTACGCCAACAAACCCTAAGCCCTAAACCTTAAACCCTAAGCCCTATAAACACTAAACCTTAAGCCCTGAATCCTAAACGCTTAACCAAATCCGAAAGACAGTTCCGGGACCGCTTCAACCCTGTGACTCTCCGGAAGCCCTAGCCATAAGAATAGCCTGTAATATATTATGCCCAGTATTTTGTTGGGTTAGGGGCCATTAGGGTATGTGGACAAGAGAAATGATGACACCCTTTGTTTCGGGTTCGGGGTTTTCGGGCTAGAGGCGATTCTTATGGGTATTTGGGAGGTCCATGGAACGACACTCATCAGATCCTGGAATAAACCGTAAACTGGATAGCTTATGGCCTTGCCGTGGATACTGGTGGTTCGTAGGGAAGAAGAGAAGAGCATCCCTATATAATCACTGTATAGTACACCCCCTTCTTCCCTACCAATTCCCAGTAAGCTTGAGCAGGTCATTGAAAAGCAGAAGCTGGAAAGAGTTCTCAAGGCCTGTGCGATGGTGGGAAATCGGCTTGATGTAAAGTCGTGCCTTTGTAGAGTTTAGGTTCAGGGTTAGGGGCTTGGGTCGGGGCTTGTGGGCCTTGAAGGTATCAGAATCAGGCTCAGCAGGCTTTTTCAAGAGGGTCAGCAAAGACGGTGGGGGAGGTTCTTGAATTCAGAATCCCGGTGCCGTCCTGGTGTCAGAGGCGTTGTAAAGTAGAAGCCTGCCACCAATACCGCGCAATTCAGACTGCTTGCGTAATCCTGGTATACGGTACCCCAAACCAACCTGAAACGATATGAGCGTATTTATTTGCATGCCCCTATACCCTACACCCTTTGAAATATCACTGGGATCCGTTCGGGTACCCCCCAAAATGCACCTACAGGGAGTGGAACGGCTTGCAAAGTGTCATCGGAGACTCGTAGGCAGTTCTGCCTTTAACATGAAAAACCCTGCGAGGCCTCTCCGAAAGAACCAATCAAATCCTTCTGGTAGATTTAGGAACTCAAGCTGGTGACTTTGGGCTGTTAGAACCTTGGTGCTCAGTGTTCCTTCTACTACTCTGCTGTTGTCCTCCTCATGTTGCAGGGCCTTACCTCAAGATGGATGCGAAGTCCAACCGATGTAGGGGTTAGGATCTAGGGTTGGTATCCCTTTGACTAAGCTGCGTGCTTTTAGGGTTCGGTTGGAACAGAAGATCCGGCACCCTAGAAAGTAGTCTTGTTTGGGCCGGGGGGGGGAGGAAGGGGGTCCGCATGGCAAGGATTATGGTTACTGGGGTTCATAATGGAGGTTCCCCAGTGAGAGAAAACTACCAGAACTTGCGCTCTATGTTGGGAACCGTCCCGCGCCCCCCTAAGGTTTAAGGTTTTAGGGTTTCAGGATTTAAGGTTTAAGGGTTTAAGGGTTTAGGGTTGCCCAACCTCACTGCGACAGAGGACATCATGCAGTTGGAGGCGGAGAAGAACCAAGAGGCGTGAAGACCCTATGTCCTAGACCCCGCGTATACCCCTATACATCCCAATGCCCAAACATCAAGATCCTGGACCACACAACCCCATGTTGTAAGGGTTCTTATGTCATGACACCTTTTGTTTCCGGGGTCTTTGGGGCTGCGAGATGTCATTAACCCTCGGCTAAATTCCGGTTTAAGGCCCTCACTGCAAGAGCAAGACTAATTAGTCCCAATACCAAAGGATGATGCTGAAGCGATGCCTACCCATTTGGAGCAGTCTGTTGTTCAATCACTTTAAGTTGGCACCCTGAAGGCTTGTGACTTTGGGTTTTGGGTCCCAATTGTATTCAGGGAGGGCACTATTCCATGGCTTAGGGATCCCGGCCCTAAGGGTTTAGGGTTTAGGGTTTAGGGTTTAGGGTTGGGTACAAAGACCAACTTCCTGATTTGTTGGCTGGCCTTGCTTCCAAAACAAACTGTGCATCAGATTTGGAAGTGGTGCAATGTGTCCAGACTTCTTCTGTGGGTAAGCCGAGTAATCGCCATGTGAAACTCAGTTTGCCAAAGAGGAGCTATAACCTAAACCAGGCCCTAAACCTTAAATGTAGACCTCCATATATTATAATCCTTATTGCAGGGACCATGCCCCTAATTATAGGTGTAGGCGTGGGTAGCCTGTCTAGCTCGAAGTTGGAGACGGAGGCATGCTGCCGACTGGGTTGAGGGTTTGGCGATTCAGGTTCAGAAGTTCTCACATTTTGTCGGTTCAAGGCTGCTTTCCTGCACGTGGCTCCTACGTTGCGGGTGCAAGTATCTAATTTTTGGAGTGTCAGGTCCCAGATACGATAGTATGAAAGGTTTTTGGCACCTAGAACCCCAATATACCCCAATACTTGAGTACTTGGACCCTTCAGGTTACTTACCTGAATCTCGAAAACCAGGCAAAAATGACCTTTGACTCATTTGAAAGCCGAAGTAGGCCATTGTTCGGCATTTGTTTGAGGTACCGTAAAGCCTATACCCCCAAAATCCTGGCCCCTTAGCCCGAAGCCCCGTACCACAAAGCTTTAGCCCCTTTAAAGAAAGGGAACGCAAAGGTCAGAATCCTAAGCCTTTGGCTTAGGGTTTAAAGTTTTTTGGGGGTTAGGTTTTAGGGGGTTATAGTCCCCCTTAAGTAGATCGAATATGGCTTTGGCTGGCTATATTATAATAAGATCCCCATATACCCCATATCTACTCAAGGAATACTATAGGCTTTAGGGGGCGTTTGTTACGGTGAGGCTTAGCCCCAAACCTTGCGCCCTACGGAAATGGTTTAAAGCTCTCGCGCTTTCAGGTTTCAGGTGAGACCTGGCAGGCTTTGGAGTTTGGAGCTATATATGTGAGTTTTGGAGCGTATTCTGCGTGTAGAGGAGCGTCCGAAAGCCAGCTCTTAAGCATACCACAGTGTTTCAAACAAAAGCCAGAGTCCTGTAACTCCTTTTTGATCCTCATATTTACTATGAGCTATTGTCAATACTTGCCTTGTTAAGGGAAACAGTGGACATAGGGGTCCCCCTTGTAGGTGAGTATACTCTCTAGTATAGTAGTCCCTAAGAAAGAACCCATGTCCGTTAATCACAGTGGGGAGTACAGACTGTAGCCCCTCTATTCCTCAGGCCCCTTGGCGTATGAGAACCGGCTTCACGTTTCAATTTCAGGTTCCAACTACCTGACTAGTTTTAACTCCTTCTTCAAAGCCGCAAATTCGGGTACTTGGAAACTCAGAGTTAGTAAGTCAGTAATGACTCTCCATATCCCCCCAACCCCAAAATCCTCAACCCTCGCCCTAAACCCTGGAAACCCTTACCTCGCTAACCGAAGCTGAACATACCTATATACTCCATACCCCGATATATCCTCGCATATCCCTTCAAATCCCTACCTACCCTCTTATACACCTGTCTCCCTACATCGAATCCCTGCATGTCACTAGATTAAAAAACAAACCATGTACATATGTAACATATGTATGTACTGGTTTTACAAACATCCTCAGATATCCATCTATCTTGGCACACCCATCCCTAAACCCTAAAGCCTGAACCCTAAACCCCACAGCTTACCTACCTAGCCAATCCATAGATCCTTGCTTTCAATCACATTCAGAGCTTGCACCCTGCAGGGCGACGTGGATCCCGAAGCTGTGAAGGCCAAAGCCCAGGATGCTCTCAAGGCTGGTCTTCGTATAGTCCCACTTAAGTAGATAGAATATGGCTTTGGGTATAATATAATAAGATCCCCTCATACCCCATATTCCATCTACTTAAGGGGGACTATACGCTTTGGACTTCTGGGGGCTTGGTACGGAATGAAAGAGAATAGAAACTTTGCTATTATTTACGGCTCAGGGCTTAGGATTTCTGTGTTATAAGGTTTAGGGTCTTGAGGTCTAATGTTTAGGGTTGGGGCCTTTGTACGATCAAGACTTCTTCCATCAAGTGTAATGTTCCCCAAGCTAGGGTTAGGGGTTAAAGGTTGTTGGGTTGAGGGTTCAGGGTTTGGGGGCGGTTGGCGTTAGGGTTTGTGGGGGAGTGTGGTTTGGGGTTTAGATTTGGGGTTTGTGGGATTTATGGCTTCCGATCTAGGTTTAGGGTTTGTTGCGTTAGGGTTTTGGGGCCTTAAGGCTTCCCGAGGGCGTAGGGTTTGTCTTTGGGGTTTTGTCTTTAGCGCCTTTTTGGTTAATAGGGTTTCATGCATAACTGTTGGAAATACGTTGAACTGTAATCATTAAAGTATTAAGTGCTATTGTGTAAAACCAAAGAGTATGCGCTATGATTCAGGCGTTTCGTTAGGGAGTCTGGATGGTTTTGCAAAGACTTTCCTAATGCGCGCGAAACTTGAGTTCCATGTAAGAATAGAGTCCAATTTTTCCCGGTGGACAGATTCTCTCTATGACAAGCATACATCGTCATGGACATCTTTCTATCATTTTGATGTACTGCAAACTTGCTTCAATCATGTGTAGAACTTGCTTTACTGACTCGTGACATCTTCGAATCATCATAAAATGTACTGTAAACAGGGTTTCGACCATGGGTAGAACTTGTTTTATTGACTCCCATGCATTGTGGGACATCAGCATTTTGATTGCAAGCTGGTTCCACATGGTTCACATTGCATATTTTAATGACGCCCATACATCGTGGGCCATCATAGCTTGTCTATGTAAGCCGTCTCCAACCCTGGGTCCCCTTGTTTTACTGAAGGTGCCACCTTCCTATATAAACACCACTGATCCAGACTCCCAAATAGACCCTTACTTGTGTACTCTTGTACTAGGATCCCAATGAGGAACTAGTCTGGGGTTTATACGGCGGATGGTTTGGAGCTTCGGATTTATCATAGGCGTAGAGCCCAACTTACATGGAACCTATAAGGACAGTAGTCTTTATAGGGCCCGGGTCATGTTACTTTTGGGGAGGGTAGGGTTTATAAGGGTTCAGGGCTATGGTCTCCGAGCTTTGGATTGAAGGTTTGTTTTAAGGAGTTTCAATCAAAATTTTGTTTGGGGTATACCAAGACCTAAGAAGGAAAGTGCCCCAAGACGGAGCCCTAAACCATAAACCCAGCGGCTCATGGGGCTGGATTTTTGGGGTGTCTGGCTAAGGGTGAGTGTAGGGCTCTTCACCCATAGAAACCAACAGTTTTGATTAGTTGCATGTACCCTACATGATATCAGAAGTCCCTTTGTGCTTTCAGGTATTTCCGTGAACTGAGAGGTCTTGGGCTCCCTGGGTATGTGTGGGAACCTCACTTGCGGTCCCAACAGATGGAGCCTCGACCCTGAACCCTCAAACCTAGACCCCGAACACTAAACATGGAAGAACATTCATAAAACCAACAGCTTATACGGCCCGAAAGCCTAAAAGCAGCCTGCCCGACAAAGCACAAAGAAACCTGCCATCATGGCCCACAAACGGGCGACTCGCCTGCAACGCAGTCTTTCTGTGGCATTTTCCCTGAAACTTGAAGCCTGAACCCCGCATTCTAAACCCTGAAGCCCGAAACCTGAAGCCTTTGCCTTGGACCCTCAACCCTAGACCCTGAACACCACATCCTGAACCCTGCGTACCCTCGACCCTTAATTCCATAGCCTGAAACACGAAGCCTGACACGTACTGTACAGACTCAAAGCCCCGCCATGAACAGTTGAAATAAGCATCGCATGCAGAAGCTTTGGCCCAATTACACGCCATCTATATAGCATTCCCATTCCTCATGTCGCTTTCCGTCTGGGAAGTGGAGGCAGCTCGACTGCAACCTAACGAAAAACGCTCCCATGTCCTTTGCATACCAAGATGGCAAATCACGCTACAATCCACGTAGCCTTGTCATGCAGCAACTTCCAAGGCAATCGCCGCATGCCACTATGTGGAGTACGACGACGGAAAGATCTATTCCGCCTGGTTCAAGATGAATCTTCATGAGGTCTTCCCAAGAATTTTTCAAGCACTGTAAATCAGGACCCCTGGGGACGCTGGCGCTTGTTTAGCCTGGACGATTTGATGTACGACATAGACATCGAGGTACACTATGTCAGCAGCTGGGGAGGAAGGCATCTTGTCGGCAAGTATCATGAACACTGCTGTGATAAGCACAGCATACCAAACGCCAAGGTTACTTCGAGTGGGAAGTGCCTAACATACCACTTCCCCAAGAAGTCCCAGCTCAAGAACCAGAACCGGAGCCCGAGCCCGCCACTTGCAAGCACTAGTTTTCACTGGCACATGGCATTTTGTGATCACATGATGTGCAACGTCCGTGCAGCCAAGGCACATGAGCACCAGGAGGACGAAAATGATGAGGGCCTTGTTAGCGTATGAGTAGCACCCGCAGTGGCGCCACGTAAGCCGGGCAAAACAAGTCCAGAGTCCAGTGCTTCTGGTTTAGGCGGAGCTCACGAACTCAGAGTTCAGGGTCGAGGATTCAACGTTCAGGGTCCAAGCCTCAGAGCTCTGGTTGAATTCGTTCGCACCCGTCTAGAGTTTGGAAAGTTCCTTGGGAGTAGTGCCTCGCCTTCCTTTATCCCAGCCCAGTCACAATCCGACGAGAAACCTTGTAACGCACTCAAACGGCCCTATGGTCTTGTAGTCCCCCACATCGCTATGATAAGATACTCCCGTGAGCCTTTCATAGAACGTAGCAGGACATCTGTGCAAGATCCTCGTATACTCCGTATATATCAGTAAGTGGACCCCCCACCCTGTAATAGCCGGATAATGGGAATATAATAGGACCCTAGTAGAATCCTTATTATCCTTCATAGCCACCGTTACAGGGTGGGGGGTCGGCCTAAGCTATCATAGGAGACAGCACAAGGCTCTATTCCACCGCGTAGTTTTGGATTTTCTGAGTTCCGAATGAACTAAGCCCTACCTAGGGTTTAGGGTTTAAGACTAGTCCCTTGAATGTAGCACCGCACAGCCTAGATTTGACACCCGAAGCCGTATTACAGCCAAAATCCGAAACCCTGCATCCTAAATCCTAAGCCCTAATGCGTCAGAATGGGTTAAGCCCATTTAAGCACTACCTGGACCCTGCGGAATCCATAAGTCTTGGGCTATATACTATGGCATTAGATGACATAACCTCGAAACAAGGAGACTTCACGGGCTCCAGGTGAACCGAGTGATCTATGGGCTTCAGGGCTACTTCAGGGTTAAGGGTCCAATGATGTAAGGTTTAGGGATGCAAGGCTCGGTTTTAGGACTTCCGGCTCAGACCCTACGCCCTAAACCCCTAAGCCCTAAACCCTAAACCCCTCAACCCTAAACCCCTAAACCCGAAACACTGATCTCTAGCAGGCTGCGGATCTCACGATGCAGCGAAGTATGACCACGGCGGTGGCGCTTGCCTCAGGGGTCGCTTCTTTTCTTCTGCCCCAGCCATGCTATGAGCTGTAGCACTCCTTAAAGGGGGTTTATATGGGATTATAGGGGAAGCCAATGTAACAGGGGGTATATAGGGGATCATAGGGAAAGCCATAACGTAAGAAGTATTTCTAATACCCCTATGATGGCGAATCAAGTGGAAAAGAAAATGCAAAGTCATATGGAAACTGCTATGAATAATGTTTTATGAGGATTATATAAGCTGTAGTTTGAATTCCTTAGAGGGGATTATATAGGGGAGTATTATAGGGGTCATTAAGGGCGATACTAGGAGTTTGAATATACTTCATATGGGACTTTCCCAAGAAGGGGCGCAAGAGATCACAGGAAAAGAAATTGGGGCATCGCGGTAAGGTTTTTCGGGGTGTCTTTACTCGGGATCTTGAATCGATCGGCTTTAGGAATGCCCCTAAACCCTAAACAATAAACCCTAAACCCCTATGTTATGGTACTGTAACTAAGTTTATCCCACGCCCCACTGCAAACTGTTACAGCCTAGACTATTGTTGGCAAAAATCGTTAGCCAGAATTCTAGAGGTAGAGCTTCAGCTTAAAGGCTCTTATTTCCCCAGCGATAGTTGCCCTCGTCAGCCTTGTGCAGTTCTAGAAGAGCATGTTCTAATGCCCTGTTAGTTGATTAGGCGCCTACATTCCTTCGAAAAGAGTACGGGATAGGACCATAACTGTAAACCCTAAAACCCGCCAACCCTCATCCCCTGGGTTTGAGTTTTCTATAGGGTGTAGGTTTAGGGCTTAGGGGTTCAGGTTTCAGCGCCTGAGGGTTTAGGGTTTAGAGCCATCCCTGCCATACCCCTGACGTTCGGGTATTCTTAAGATTCGTGCAGCCTCAAGACTGCTGCAGCAGGTTTGATGAGTGGGTCATAGTTGAGCCACACAAGTATGAGGGCATCACCTTTGTATCCAGCATTGCCCTGACCTGCCAAAGGCTGAAGTCTCAAATCAGTTATAACCTTGCTGAAGTCTACTGCTACTCCAGGTGATTTCCCAAAGGGCTAATGTATGTCCATGTAGCTATATAGTATTACTTGGGCCCTACAGTAGTTACATGGGAGCCCCTTTGGGCCCTAAGTATACATTATAGACCTACATGGACCCTTTGGGTTTGGGGTGTAGGTTTTAGTGTTTCAGCACCTAGGATGTATGGTTGCTCCGTGGTTTTTGTTGAACAGCTTCAGCCCTGCAAGTCCCACTACGCGATTTCGGGTTTAGGGTCGGCTGTGACGGGGGAATATCAAAGCCTTTAAAGATATGAGCGAACCACTAGATATTTGAATTAGAAATGTTTCAAACTCTCTTTTGGGCCATGTACGCCCCCAACTATCTTGTGCAAAAGTCTGCTGCCATCATATGAGCAACTGCAAGATCAAGTCGGGTCACAGAAGCCTTCCTGTCTTAGATTAGAGGGCCGCGTATTTCTGTGAGCCCAATAGGTCCCTTAATTCGATGATGTCTGGGATCCGGTTTAGCGTTGGGGGTTTGGAGTTTAAGTTTTAGGGTGTAGGGATTTCAGGACATGGTCGTGAGGTAAGGCGTAGTGGGACTTCTGTGCAGCACGTACAGCTTATGACCTCTGAAGTAAGGGGGCAGCATTGGGGGAAGAAGTTTTTTTTTTGCAAAGGGCTTGCAAAGCCTGATCCCAGCTTAATCCTCAGCTTTGGGGTTTGGGGTTACTCGACCTTCCCCTCTCGCCCAACCTTCGCCGATCTTGTCTTGCAAATGTGAGTTTCTCAATGTTTTGGCTATGAGTCCCTACCGTACACCTTAATAAGGACAGTTACATTTCCGCTACCATGCTCATATATCCTTGGGTCCCCGAAGGTTCCCCAATTTTCACAAGCCCTCAACAGTCGCAGAATTGTTTCCCTAAACCCTTAACCCTAAACCGTAAGCCCTAAACCCCAAATCCTAAACCCCTAAACCCTAAACCCTAAGCCTAAATCTTCACAGAACCATAGCCTTGAGGCCTACATGATGCCTATGGTGGTACAGTCCGAAGCCTAGCCCACGTCTTCAGGGTTTGGGGTGTAGGGGGTTTAGGGTTCGGGAGTTTGGGGGGTTCAGGGTTTTGGGGTTTAGGGTTTGGGGTCGAAGGTTTAGGGCTTGGGGTTTAGGGGTCAGGTTTTGGGGCTTGGGGTTTGGGGTCATGGGAAGCTGTTTCATCGCCCTAGGGATTCAAATGCACCAAGGCAGATACTGTGTCTAGACTCTGGGCTCCAAAGTGCGATTTCTAGGCTCAGATCTTAAAAGGGCGACGCATTTCAAGGGTTAGGGTTTCGTGTCCTCAGGGGTCCGGAGCGAAGATCTCCTGTTCTGACATCTTCAGCTTATTCTGCTACACGGCGAATGATATTTAGACAGCATTGTGTAAATGTGAACTTCGGTGTGTAATCATACCTGCACGCATACATTCATGTGCGGATGTTGGCAAACACGACAGTGCTTTAAAAGGATATTACACTGGGCCGCCTCAGGCAAAAATAAGGGCTCATACGAACAAGTTGTTTTCTTCAACTGCGGGCTTATGAGACATTCTGGCTGACAATGAAATAGCCCCTATATAGTCCTAACGGTCAGGCACAGTAGTTTCTAATTTCTTCTCCATTCTTTCCTTCCCTACACCCTGAACCCTGAACACCTTGAGGGTTCAAGATCTGGTTGCGGGCGGCTGCGCAGGTTCAAGTCAGGTCTCAAAACAGATTTGACTTCCTTAACTACAAAGGCAGCCTCCCGAGGGTATAACCCTAAGTAAGTCCTAGATCGTGTCCCGCTTCAGTTGCTGTTCTTTGTGTTAAGACCCTATGTCTAGGCAGTTAAGGCTCCAGAAAGGAAGAGGGTGAAATCCTACGGGAAGTACACCCCAAGGGTCCAAGTACGCTAAGCGTTTCTAATTTAGTCACGAAGAACCTATATAGGAACCCAACTGAACCAACAATACATCCTGCTTAGGGTTTACGGTTGAGGTTTTGGATGTAGCTGGACGCTTAGTGAGGGCTTTGACCTTACTCTGCCTTGTGTCCCAGACGATACTCGGGTTTAGGGTTTAGAGCTTAGGCCTTAATTCCCTGATTAGCATGCTTTAAGGATATGTTCTTTAGCTGAAGGGTATTTGGGCTTGGTTTCCTGAGTTGCGGGCTAGCGGCTCTCTGGGAACTCCCACATAGACCCGTAGCGGAAAGGAAGCGAGCCTTCAGATATCTCGCTGAATTCCACAACCCAAACCCTGAAAACCTAAAACCCTAATACTCTAAAGCCTCCCGCCCACCAATAATCAATACTTTCCGTTTTATATGAAGATGCCATGTTAGAAGTAGTTAATTATGGGGGGTGGAAGAGTTTATTGTTAGAGGCAGGCAAGGGATTAATGTGTAACTACGGGCTTCTGGGGGGTATTGCAGCATCCTAAACCCCGTCTCCCTACTCGACCTCAGGATACTGGTCGTGTCTCAGGAGCAATAGTTTACCTGAAGCGAACTTGGGGCGAGATGTTACGGGATAGGTGGTGTCCCGCTTTAACGGGGACTTGCGACCCGCCAAATGGTCACTGTCCCGATTTTCATCTCCCCCTCTGTAACACGCAAGGCCCAGCGACCACTTGTAGGCCAGTTTCGATGGACGTCTAGGAGGCCTAGACACTTGGACTCTTTTGGCCTTGACGTGGTATAACGCCCCAAGTGCGTGTCCGTTTCGTCCCGTACACCCCAATATACTATAATAGTAGCTTCCGTTTTCTTTTCCATTATCCCTATATTACCCCAATATACTAGTTTCCCTTTTTCTTTCAAATTAGTGCATTCCATGTTGGTGTTGGCTGGCCTCTCCAGTACATGAAACTCACGCATGCGACGGCGCTGCCTTGGGCTCCAGGTTTCGGGGAGTTTTTCGCAGAACTGCGAGATTCCCTCGACCAGTGCGCTGTGGCAATTCACAATTGTTGGAAATGTTCGTACCACTCAAGTACTACTTGAAATCAGCGGTCTTGAAGATTTACTAATGCAGAATTTGATGTATGCCATCCTTACAGCTAGGGTTCGGTTTTCCAGGGCATCCTCTTTGCGGCATGGAGAGCAAAGTCAGAACAGGAGCATTAAAAAGATCCCCTCATATAGTACATGGTTTTATTCCTAGGCCTGCCGAGGTTCCTCATGGGTGCCCCTCCTTTGTGAACCCCCTGTAGATTGAGATTTTCAGAACCAGAGCCTGCCATGACTATGGCCTTTGCACGTCTTATTAAAGCTGCGAAGAGGGCGCGACGTGTGCCCTAGATGCCAGAAGTGGGCTCATAGGCCTAGGGACTATAGGGCGTAGAGGGATGACACAACTACCCTTAAAAGGGGTCATATAGGGCCTTATTGGGGTGAGTTAAGCTCGAAAAAGGGCAAGCCCGGGCCTCTAGAATTGTGACATACGGGAGTTTCCAGAAGCGGGGGCGGGGGGTCTCTCTTTTTGGGTACCTATAATAGTTTACAGGGTAAAGGTCATAGGGTTTGGGGTTGGTAATAAGGAGTATGGTACTTGGGGGTCTATGCAGGAGCAACCTATTCCGCAAACTGCCTTACGAGACATTTGAGTAGCGCCGGTCACATACACTTTACTGTAGGTGAGGAGCATTCGATGCATCTTGTGTAGAACTCGTAGCGCTATAGGTCAATGACTAGCAAATCAGGAGAATATCAAGCGCACTGCACACAGCGAGCAAGAGACACAAGTATCAATCGCCACGTAACCACTGCACTCACAGTGCAATTGCTTCTACTACGAGATGAACACGTCTCGCAGGCCTTCGCGGTCGGGTAACTTAAATTTCAGGGCGTGGCACGCGCGTTTTCAAAGGAGCCAGGCTTCGGCAATGAGGCCTGCTGCCCTCTGTGGTGTTTGCCAAAATTAGGGGTACCCATTTGGGGGTCCCCATAATAAGGATTATAGTATATTGGGGTCTACATCGGGGTCCCCCTATTTTGGGAAACTACCATGTAAGGTTCCCTCAAAGCTTCCTACTGCAGGGGGCTGATGATTGCCAGGAGTTGTAGTAGAAGGGAGCCCGGCACGGTTTATGTCGTATTGGAGTGAAGGCAGGATGGAATTGTAAGCCCAATAGCCGCCTGGATCCCAAGTTCTGAAGCCAAAATTCTCAAACACCGAAGCCTCCCCAAAGCCTGAACCCATAAATCCTAACCTCTACGCTCTAAGCACACCCTGAAGGGCTAATATGAGTCTAACCCATAATCCCGAGACGTGCCCAGGCCAAGTCTCAAACCTTAAGCCCTACTCCAGGGCTCATCGCTTGTTATAAGTGGGGTTGAGGCTTGAGACTAAGAGCTTAGGCTAGGTCTTGAATCTTGGGGTTTGACCCTAAGAGTCCAAGTGCCCAAGACTCGTATACTTACCCAAAACCTGTACTACAACTACCGCTACCAAACTCCAAAGTACCTGCCTTCAACCCTAAACCTTCCTTTTCCCAGACAGAGATGACTCCAGCACTTGATGTCGAAGAGGATGAAGCTGGGGGTTTAGAGTGTAGGGCCCCTTCCCTCGAGGTTGAGCATATGTCGGACATGGCATTCAGGCTTTGAACTCGGAATAATGATTATTGGATATCCTAGGATCTATGGATCTTTCCGCCTTTGGTGGTTGTAGGAGCCCTTTACAAGTTACAGGTCAGAAAGGTTCTTTATGGCGGCATCCTTGTTTCAGAGATGCGGTTGGCAATTATAAAGATTGCCTCAGCTTCCTGCCGGGGATCTTTGAGGATTATTCGGCCATTACAGTTTGCCAAAGTGAGGCAATACAGTATCGCTTAGGCCGCAAAAAGGTAGGCACATGGGAACCCCTTTGAGCCTTGAGCTTCTATTATGTATCTACATGGACCCTGTGGGTTTGTGAGTGAATGCGGGAAGATTTGTCCAGAATAGTCAAAATCCGTTCCATTGATATTACCTGAACCCCAAAAGTATGTAAAATAATGGCCTTTATGGCTGTTATTGTCGGTCTAGGGCTATTATTTTACATACTTTTGGGGTTTAGGTATCTACTCAGCAGCTATCCGCACCGGGTCTGCGGCTTTAATTTCGCAATCAGAACAATGCCATAGAAATTTATAGAGTGTTCTAGCGCAGGTAGAGACATTAGGACCACCTATTAATCTAAGGGGCCAAGGACCCAAATAATAGGTTTTTGGGGTCCAAACATTTTAATATTGCTGGTATTTGGGCCCTGAAGCCCTCCTATCTGGGCTCTTGGACCTTTAGGGTAATTGCAGGAGGCCGCATCCATGACAAGCCTTTGCCCTTCGGAAGACTTCCTGCTTGAAGAGATTGAGGATGCAGAAGTTCCGCAAGGACGCTTGACTTACGATGTGAGGTTGGTGTACAGGTCGGGAAATGGTAATCACGATGGTGAGTAATAACGTATTGGTCTTCAGACTTTCCACGAGTAGTCAAGAGAAGAGCGGGCTTCCAGAAATGATGGGGTCCCATTGTTTGGAACCTCTATCATAAGAGTGATAGTATTCTGGGGTATTTAACGGTTTCTCCTCGCAGTTAGAAATTCTGGCTTTGCTGGGTCCCAGGAAAATGTTGCTGCATGTTGCTGCTCACTAGGGCCCAGATACCTGCCTGCAGGTGCAATAGAATAGGGCAGACAAGGGTACAAGGATTTAGGTGTTTAGGGCGTGTAGGAATTTTGCAAGATTGGTATGACTCAGGCCTTCAGTTGACCCTGGGGCTCCAAATGAGGTTTGGGGTTTACGGTTTGGGCTTTGGGTTTTTTTTGACTCTAGGACCGATTTTTAAATTATGCCTGAACGTTATAATATTCCGTCTTCTTTGCTTGCAAGTCATGGCAATAGAAGGAAGTAGTAATCATCATGATGGTAGTACTAGAAGTAGTACTCATGGTAATAAAAAATCGTAATCGGACTTTTAATATTAATATGGTGATCATCATAGCAATAGTAATCGTCATAGTAGAAATAGTAACAGCAATACCAAATGATTCAATTTCAGCACCCGTGCTTTTTTTGCCTGTGCAACTATTGCCTCGGTATCCCATCACCCCAAAATGCCCTAAGAAACAAGCCATCACGACGTAAACAGAGCTGCAACATTGGGTTTGGTGGCCTCAAGGTCTTGATTACTAGTTACTTGCCCAGAAGCAAGACAGAGTTAGTCTGTAGCCCCTGAACGAATTTATGCGACTGGACAGCGCATAGGGTTTAGGGCAGGATTTTGCGCATCTCACGGTATACCCAGAGCGCGAAATACACACACCCATTAAGGAATATACCGCACACGATACTAGGATACGGGATATGACTTGAGGTATATTTCTTGATTAGAGGGTATGCGGTTCCCTGGGCGCACCGGAGACCCAAATTTGGAGAAGTTCCCTTGTAGGCTCTACGTGGTGCACGGGCAGGTTCATGTGGGTCATACCTGTGAACTTGTTTGCAACCCACTCATGACTACTGCGTTTTGGGATGGTTCTGAGTTCGAAGCCGTGATATTCTGACCTGCAATTTCCTGCCAGACTTGGTCCATCAACCGGTGCTTCGGGCTTACTTGTGCGGAGATCCTATTGTTGAGAGCTGAAAGGCTTACGTAGAGTTTGAACACGCCCACTACTCAGTTGGAACACTTTCAGTCATGAGATGTGGCTTTCATCGGCAATGAAGTCAGTAAGTAGTAGTAGTAATGATAATAGTAATTACAAGTAATAGGAATAGTATTTTTTTAGAGTAATAGTAATAGTAATACTAATCGTAATAGGAATGGTAATAGTAATAGCAATAGTCGTGATAGTATTAGTATTATGCAGGGTACTTTCATCCAAGGCCCATCTTCTCAAAAAAAACAGTCAACTGCTCTGTTGCCCAGGTGGAGAGAACACCATTGTGTGTCAACAGGGTGCTTGGCCAAAACATCTATGCTTCTCAGATGAATTTTGCTACGCCACTATATTCGCCAACATTCTATAGTAGTTTCCATGTTCGTTTCCATCATCCCTACAAATCCCCAGGTAGTCCCAATATAACCTTGAACCCTTAACCCTAAAGTGCTTGAAATGGACGTGAGGCCACCATACAGGCTTCCGGGTCCAGAAGTCGTGACTTTGTACTGTGGTTCTTTCGACCGCATAGTGCACTCACTGTTACCATCCTACAGTCTGTTTTAGTGGCTGGGGTTTGCTAGAGACCGCCATGTTGCATGTTCCTGGGACGTGGTGCAAAAATTCATCGATCCACAGCGTTGAAACACCACTGAGGGTTCTGGGCTCGGGGCGAAGGAAAACGAAAATCCTGCAGCTTTCTGTTTCTTTTCCCTGTGATTCTCCATTACTCTGTGTTTCATGATATACCTACTCAGCCTGGAAGCCCTAACAAACCCTACACCCTGAATCCTAGACCCTACACCTTTAACCCTTAGCCTTACATCCGGAACCCTAAACCCTCAATCCTAAACCCTACATAGCAATTTCCATCTTATTTTCCGTTATCCCAATAAAACCCTAATATTACCCCAATGGGTACATCCTGAACCCTAAGCACGTCTGCCCTGACTGCACAGGCTCGGTGTTGTCATTAGCAGCACTGCTGGGCCTGATTGCTCTTGTCGGACAGGTGCCACTCTCAGTATTTTGGCGTTTGGGGTTGGGGCTAAGCATTTAAGATCCGGTGTTTAGGGGCAATACTTTATCTCCATTACGCAGAGTCTGCGGAGTTCATCTTGCTCCTAGAGAGTTTTTGAAATGAAAAAGTTAGGATACTGGGAACGGATTGTGAGTGCAACGCAATAGGGCTTGTGGATATTCAGGCCTCGCATCATGAAACCAAGGAAGAGCCTCATAAGTCTTGTCGAAGATGACAGCATGGGCAACGATGTTCTTCGCAGCCGTGTGCGACCCAAATAAGGGCACCTACGTGCAACTACACCTTGGACTCTCCATGGACAGACGGGGATGCTTTCGGAGAAATTTCAATCACTTACCTATCCCACACATAAGGTTTATTGCTATGTCAGGGAGGGTCAAACGTGCACATGCTCTTCCAGCGTGTAGGGAGTCCTGTAAGGCACTGCTGGGGCATCTTTGGCACGGTATGTATCCAGAGCTTCTTGAAGCTCGTATGTTCTGCCAAAGACGTGAACCTTCACCCAAGCCCTACGTGATTACCGAAACGCCTAAAGCCAAAATGTGCAAACCCGCTACGCTTGTATCTTTGTATGCTGCTGGTTATCTTAGGTAGTCTCACCGGAGCCGTTGGACTCCTCACCCCAACCCCTAAACCTATTGAAAAATGCGGCCATGATGAGCTACTTGGGTGCTTCTCAAGTACCCCCTGACCTGCACCTGGACCTCCAAAGTATGTAGAGGAATGTCATGTTTGGCAATTTCAGTGTTTCTCGCCATTATTTTTACCTATGTTTGTGGTCCAGGTATGTATTACGTGCAGAGGACCTATCAGAATACCCTTGTACCTAGCTCATGAATACTGCTCATTTTGAAGCCTTAGATGGGTTGGGAAAGGGTGAGCTTCGCAAGTATGGCAGATTTGGGTTGAAGGTAAGGATTCCAGCTGAAGCTTTAGGGTACCAGGTTAATGGGGTTATCATAAGAGCTGCTACTGCGACTGATTAGTACCTTTGCTGTGTTGGATAACCATGGGCTGAAGGTGTTGAAGTCACAGTCAACTCTATATATATATATAAACATCCCACAATCAGCATCGAATCCTGGCAGGGCAAGTTCAATGCCCCCCCCCCTGATGCAGAACCCGACTACAACAGAAACTCCGCACCCACTAATACCTTGTACAGCTGAAGGAGATTTCGCGAGTGAGCTCCTGCAGCGCGATAAATGCCACACTGCGCTTACAACAGCATGCAAACCTTTGAATGTACGTAGACATATAGAAACTTGAGTCAAATAATCCCCAAAGGTCTATTTAGCTGTGTAGACTTTACTTGGGCTCCAGAGCAGATGTATGAGAACCCTTGTGCCCTACAAGTCAAGACGGTTTAGCTGCATGGACCATTTGGGAAGTCTGAATGAAGAACATGTGAACCCAGCATTGCCTGTCAGTCTATGCATAGTAATCGTATATTATACCCCGAACGTCATTTTGACACAGCTCCACGCTCAAAAGCCTAACCCTGAATGTGTGAAGATGGATGCCTGCAAAAATCCCAAAACGAGCGCCTACAATTGTACCTACATTCACTCTCCCGGTCCCCTTACCTAGACCCTTAACCCCAAATCCTAACCCAAAGCCCCTGACCCTAAACCCTGACCCTAAACCCTCAAACCCTTAA
>CAJNIZ010043527.1:63318-105168 GCA_905231905.1 Symbiodinium pilosum
TCATTAAAAAGGGTGCCACATTAAAACGCAAGGAGCACCCAAGTTCCTCTGCTAGAAGAAGGTAAGGTTCACCGAACTTGGTGCTAGCTGGGGTGTTTTTACCTATGGTTGGGCAAGTTTCCACGTTCTGCTACGTGCCCAGGGAGCCCAATACCCCCTTAGCTTTGTTATAAAGTTTCATTAACGCAGAAGGGCTCCTGGTATAATATCAGTTAAAAATTCGTGAATTAATGTCCATTGGGCGCACCGAGTATATCCTGAGCCCAATGGAAAGCCCTGAGCTCCTGAATCCTAAAGCCCCTACATGCCAAAGTCCTAAGCCCCTAACCTAAATAATGGTCTCCCCAAATTGGGGGTACCTTCCTGGGGGTCCCCATAATCAGGATTATACTATATTGGGTGCTATATTGGGGTCCCTTATTTTAGGACAGTACCAAATAAATAGTAACCTTTACTTCATTTTCCATGCCCTCTTCCATTTGATTCTCCATTTTTGGGGCGATGACTCCAATATATACCTTGAGAACCCTACTTGCCAGAACTCCAACAAATTCTATAGCCTAAACACCAAACCCAAAACTCGAAACATTGCCAGGCCACGGCTTCGAATAAGTTCCCTTCAGGATTTAGGGTTGAAGTTTTAGGGTTTAAAGTTTTGGGGGCTCCCCGAACTCCCCAGAAACCAAAGCCCTTGGAACGATGGTGCTATAGTATACCCCAAGGGCCCAAATGCCCAAATATCAGGGCAATTCAGATTAGGACGAAGACCCCACGTCCAGCGTAGTTGTATGGGAACCCCTGTGGGCCTTGAGCTTATACATACCTACATGGACCTACCCGCAGGCCCCTCATAGCCCAATGTAGGTAATATGTTCAGGCTTTACAGCCTAATCTCGGCATAACTAAAGACTTTGACAAGATCCCAAGGATACTTGGGAATCAAGGCATCTGCATAGAACCCCCTTTACAGGGGACGTATATCCCTTTTTGGAAGGAAGCTCAAGACTGAGATAGGTATGCAATAAACACCGAAGGAGGCTGGTATGCACATTCTTAGTTACCTGAACCGTATGGCTTTACGTTTATGTCAGCCCCTCATGCTTAAACTTCGGGCAGGGAGTAGGGGATTGTATTCCTTCTTAAGCACCAGTAAGTAAGCTTCAAGCCCCAAACCCTTAACCCTAAGCCCTTAACCTTAAACCTAGAGGAAGTAAACCCTATATAACCCCTATATCATTGTAGTAGTTTCCTTTTTCTTTTCCATTATCCCTATATAGCCCTTAAAAAAACCCCAAGCCCTGCAGGTGTACAACCAGCGGTGGAACGACTGCGAGGTGGTCGTCCAGCAGCATCCACAGGAGGCTTCCGAGTCCCTGTAATCCCACAGGGTCCGCGCAGCTATATGGGGGATTCCAAAAAAAAGGGGTACCTTTTCAGGGTCCCAATAGTAAGAACTGTAGTATTTTTGGGGTCTATATTGGGGTCCCCCTATTTTGGGACACTACCATATAGATTCTAGGGTTTAGGCATATACAATTGTGGGTTCCGAACGAAACGTAGCCGATACTTGGCAACCGCCTGGCACTGAACTGGTTGTGGTGTGATGTTTGCAGGCGCGGCAACCTGATAGAAATTATTTTATTGGATCCCGTAAGTCTGTTCCAATCGAAATTGTCAAAGTTTGCACTTGCTGCGGGTTGCTGTTAAGGAACTCAAGCTAAGTTACCATGATATTTGTATATCGTAACTAGTAGGGTGTCCTTATTCTAGTAGCTGAATGTAGGCAACTCAACAGCAACCCAGTCTATACGGGATATTATGGGATGGATGGTGAGAGGGACTGGCCTGTTCAAGCCTGACCTAATTTCAGTTCGTATTCGAAACCACCTGATCCCCAAACGTAGCTAACATGGTGGCCCAAACCCATTAAACCAAAAGAGCTAAACAGGCGATGTCCTGCCATTTTTTGGGGCGGTCCGGGGATGTTTGAAGTTGCATTGCTGCAGGATGTTTATCTCAGAGAATGCATGGAGCATCTTGGCGTTTGGCGGCATGATGCCTGGAGCCTGCTCGCAGAGGACCGCGCATGCGGATCCCAGCGGGTCCATGTTGCTGCGTACAGGGCTTGAGGTTTATCAAAGTAGCTACATGGGAAGCTCTTTGCGCTCTAAGTATATGTTACGTTCCCATATTCTAGTTTCCTTAAATCACGGGACCAGAATCTAGACCCCCAAACACTACAAGCCTCATTATAGGGACCCCCAAACAGGTACCCCACATATGTGCCTCTATTCATCCTTGTAGGATCTGGGTGGGGGCCCGTTAGTTTGAAAAGGAGTTGAAGGTTGGGCCAGATCTAACAACCTCGCCCGACCCATTCCCAAGTGGTGGCTCATGCGGGTTTAGGGTTCAGGGTTTCGGGTTTAGGGGTTTAGGGTTTAGGGCTCATATGACGAAGTCCCTAAACCCCAGCACTGTGTGGGTGTCTGCAGGCATTGGAATGCTTGGTGTTGGGGATAAATATGTTAGGTTGGGCCCCTACCCAGCAAGAGTGGTATATTAAGACGGTATAAGGGCATTCCTGTAGTTACCAGTATGACCAGTATCCCTTGTGATCACTATCAGTGGGTAGGGGCGCAACCTAATAAATGTGTTAGCCCCTAAACCCTAAACCTTACAGAAACCGCGTACAGTGAGGGCTTGGTGTTATGGCATGCCAGAGCCCATGTTGATAAAGAGGGTTTGGTGAACCCATTTTCCAATAATTCGGATCCTATAATTACAAGTCTCCTATGACTATCATAGCGTCCCAATCTTGGTGGTTGGGGGAACTAGGATCCTCTGATTTCATGCTATAAGCAGTCACATTCGAGTAGGAAGACATGCTGAAGTAGCTTCCCTATTCAGCAAGTATCTACAGCACAACAAACAGAATCCAATCTTTAATTGCCTTGCTTGTGAGCCGACCAACCTAACCTAACACTATCAAGTTAAGACCAACAAGAAAACCCAGAATTTCATACAATTCAGCATTGATCCGAGCGCTCCTGGTACCTAATTGAGGGTTCTTGTCTTGTGCACTCTATACCTTCCAAGCAAGAAGCCCCGTTATTGTCAGCTGATACTTGCACAAGCTTCTCTAGCCTGCGTGGGGTAAGGGGGTTCGCGGGTTTCTACTGAGGGCCTCTTTGACGCTTTTGCTCACATCCCAAGAGCCCAGACCCTACATCCAGGGGCTGGGAACTCTTCTACCCCCACTGCAAAGGGGTTTGCCCACAGCTCAGGGTTCTACATTGCCCCATGACCGTATTAAAGAGGATATCTATAGAATTTGGAGGATCACCAGAATAAGTATAAATAGCGTCATCTTTGGCGCAGTTCTAGGAAATCAGAGCGTTCACGCACGGTTTACATATTATCCATGGACTTGCAGCTGCCAGGCACCTGCAATGCTCAGCTGGGGACTGCCGAAGTCCCATAGTGTCAGAGGTTGATGGGTGATACCAAAGAACTGTTGCAGGACGAAGTTTGGCAAGCTGCAGACTTCGCAAACTGGCCTGATAAAAAAGGACCCCTCCCGGCCCTTAGCCGCAAAACCACTAGACCATAAACCTCAAACCCTCAAAACCCAAGGCCCAAAGCCTCCAGGATCACTGCGACCAGCCAAACTACAAGCAATGCTCTGGCAATTGGATCAGTTATCATCCGTTCAAGGCAGCCTGTGTTTGCGGTCTCCTGGGTCCGGGACTTGCAAGGAGAACAGGTAGTTCAGGGCTCCCGGATCTGAAGCCTTTCCAGAATATGAAAGTAACTGAAGTAATGTGTACCTCAGGTTCATAGAGCGACTCTTGTGAGTCAGTAGTTAGGCCTGCACAGGATACAGTTTGACATCAGAAGCGAACATCTGATGTCGTTCCGATCCCGCTTGGGAACTAAATTTTGTAGTATAGCCCGAAGGCACTATTGAAGATACTATGTTCTTGATAGGTCTAAGGAGATTTCAGGTCAAAGTTGGGTGAGAGACTTGTCCCTCCGTGGCCCTCTCCATGTCATAATGGCCAGTATTTCCAGCATGTGTTGGTTCAAAGCGGGGCTCTTGCACCGGTGGGAGAGGAGGAAGTCTAATGTGGTGGCTACTTTTCAGTGTGGGTCTGAGGCAGCAACCTGGCTGAGCTGTAGCGATTCCAACGCTAGATCATGATGCATAAGCACGAAACTGCGTTTTCGAAACAAAGTATTGGGCACGTCGGCACGTCAATGTAGTTCGGGCCCAGAAGCTCCATGTAATCATTCAAGGTTGAGGTCTCAAGTATACGCTATACATGTACGTGGACCCTTTGGATTCTGAACTAGATAGACAATAGGGCATGCTTGGAGTGAAGTCAGTTCTAGGGTTCAGGAAATCAGTCAAAGGTTCAGGGCATAGGGCTTAGGGCTTAGGGTTTGGGGCTTAGGGTTGTCCATCCTAAGTGGATTAGGGTGTAGGTCAACTTGTCTGTAAGTCCCCACATTCGCACCGGTGAGTTTCATGTGAGTCGCAGTTTACTTGGGAGTGCTAGAGTCCCCAATTTAGAGCAAGATCACATCCTTTTGTTGGCTATGTTGTATTTCTAAGGAGAATGCAAGCTTAATTATGGGCTTTCAACCGCACATGCCGATTCTAGCAAAGATTCATTCCCCCCAAGCAAGCCCCATGGATCCATGCGGTTACGTAAACGAAGTAGGCATGCAGGAACCTCTTTGGGCAAGAAGTCTACAGTTTATGATACGCGTACGCACCCTTTGCAGTCCTTGTTGTTGATTCGTTTCTTGCATGTTTCGCACCACCTAGAAAATGATGCGAGAGTTTCTCCGAGTTCTGAAAGCCAACCCAAAGCACATTTTTCATTTCTGTGCAATGCCAAGAAGGTGTCTCTGTGACGTAGGGTTTGCGCGGAGCAGCTATTTAACTTGAGAAAACCCATATTAAAACAATTGTGCATCATCTACTGCTCCTTCTAATATGTATATCAAAGAGCCCAGTTCATAGCTCAGCATCAAAGATCCCTGCTGGCGCATACTACAGGATGGGGAGTACAAGTTGAGTAGGAGGGTGTTTTCGACGAGTCAGAGAGTTGCGGAGCTAGTCTTAGATTCTTCGATGCCTTAGCTCCGCATGTAGCTGTCTCAATGGTCGCCTCGGGTGCCTCGTGTTGTTTGGCCATGCGCAACCCACTCCAGAGCAACACAAACCACAAACCATCCGCCGGTCACGCTTGTCTGTCAGGACCCAGATGACTGGCAAGGTGCTAGCGGGAGAAGGGCTAGTGTCTACTTTATGGTTCTGGGTTTGTAAGCCTGATCTAGACCGCGTAACTATTCAGTGTATATACTTAGACCCCGAAGTAGTTATTGGGGAACCCTCTTTAGGGCCTTGAGAGTAGACTTTATAGCTACATGGGCCCTGTTGGGAGTACTCCTCAGATTTGATGTTCGGGGCGCGCCTGTCTGGTTGGCCATGCTTTCATCTTAGATGAATCGTCTCAGCACGTCTCTCGGAGGCTCATATTGTACATATAAATATGTAATATGTACATAGTACATTTATGTGCTTGCACATATATACCTATGTATATATATATATACACATGCGTGTATCTATGATACCTGCATACATACATTCGTACATGCATATTTCAAAAACATGCACTAAACGTGGGGTGGGTAGGAGAATCATGATTAAGTTATTGGGGTCTCTTTGAAAGAGCCAACAATTGTCGCAGTACAAACTCTGCCAAACAATGAACTCGAATCAAGGCAATACAGACTCTGCTCGTGATGGGCATTTTGACAAGATTCTGGATGTCAGCCTAGTGTAGACGTGTAAACAGCTCTAATGCGGTCCGTGAGCACATTGTTAGTGTATGTATACAATATGAGTCGTCGATAGTCTTCATGATTTTGTTACGCCTCTGGGTTAGAGGCTTAGGGTTGAGGGTTCAAGGGGTCCTCCTCTTCCAGGATTTGAGACGCGCCTTAGTGGATGTGTCGGCTTGATCATGATGTGACCCGGTTCGTTTATCATGCTTTTGGTAGGGTTATTGGGGGACGACAAAGACCCTGGAGGGTTTAGCGGACTCAGCCTACTTGCGAAGTCCCCTTGACCCTAAGTCTAAATTCTCAATAATGTAGCAAGTTCCATGTTCTTTTCCCTTCCTCATATATCACGATGTAGTCTCTTTAAAGGGACATGTCCAGTAGGTTGCAAGGCGATTTTTGTCCAAGGCTTCTGGGGCTAAAGCGGTTCGAGGACAAATTTTGAGAGCCTGAAAGCTTCACTGAGCTCTAGAGTTTAGGGTTCTAGGGTTAATAGGGTTTAGCGGTGTAGGGTGAACACATGATAATAGAAGTGACATGTAGCATATGTCTATCCGCATATTACTAGTAATCATTACCAGCATAGCTGAAGCTTCTGTCTTGAATAGCGGTCCACTTGGTTGCCATGTCCCCCAGGTACCTAGGCCTGAAACCCTAGAGCCTCCGTCCCAAGCCCCATAACCCAACGCCTTAACCCTATAATCCTACAACTTAAACCCAAAACCAAGAACCCTAAACCTCAAAAAGGCCCAAAAAAAGACACAAACAACAAACACACAACAACAAGACCCCGAACCCTATACCGGCAGGCTGCTTCAACCGTGCCCTCGATATGTGAACTGCAGTCTGACTGGGTGGCTCTGAGGCTTAATTCTACGAGCTGCTGCCCTACTGAGGGTTTGGGGTTCTGGGTTTAGGGCTTTGGGGGTTCTGGGTTTGGTGGTATCAGCTTACGATTTCTGTTGCGGGGCGGGGGTGATTAGGGGTCGTTGGATTGAGGCGGATGTAAGGTTTAGGGTATAGGATTCTGAGCTTATTGTTTGGGAGTCCAATACTTGGAAATTGAGGAAGATTCCTTAAACCGTACCAAGGATCCCAGTATCATTCAATGTACATGTTTTTATGATGTGTATTGGCATTGGGCTGTTCGGGTACGAGCTGCTGCCCTAGTGTTGGCTTGGGTTTAGGGTTTTAAGGCTCTGCGCTTAGGGGTTTGCAGTCTCAGTTTCGGGTTTGGGGTCCTGGGTCTTTTCTTTGGAATGAAAAACAAGTTGCTGTTTTGGGAAGCGTGCGCGTTCCCGCCCATGAAGCTGGACTTATACTGAAGCATCGATGGCAACACGCAATGATGTACTTGTAGATTATGGGTGTTGTGTTGACAGCAGCGATGACAAGGTTTGATACCATTACTGCTGTGCCAGTGAGAGAAGGACTAATACAATAATGGTGGCCATGCCAATGATATGAGCAGTAGCAGGCCGAATCGGAATCGAGTGCCTGGGAAGCAGCTCGCACTTGGCAAGTGGCAGACTTGGCTTTACCTGCGCACAGAAAACCGACGATTGTCGGCATAGTAAACCCTAGCTCTAAATGACAACGTCTCAAGTTGGGGTCCCAGTCTCTTGCAAGAAGGGCTTCTGTCTTGTGGGCGTTTTCAGGGACCCTGTAGCGAGACACAGTCAGACGAGCCCTGGACGGAACAGACGCTGTACTGTGTACAACTTTGCAGAGAATCTCCGAAGTACGAGAAGAAAAAGTTTTTAGGCACCTGTATATTGCAGTAAATACTTAGGCCTGCAAGTATCTAGCAAGATCCTTGGAGCCCCACTATGTTCCATCTAGATACCTGCGCCATTTGGGTATTCAGGCTTTGTGAGGATTTGTAGCTCAAAGACCTACCCTGAGGGCTCCCAACAAGCAACACAACTTCGAGATATGGCTTATAGGGCCTCTGTAGAGCTAATGCCCTCAGGACCTGCGCATATCCTTGCAAGAGGCATCCTCGAATATAGTCATAGGGGAGCCTGAATTATGATTACCGATATTGCGCTCCCAGATTCCTTGTGAGATTCTGGTATAGGGTACCTCAATTAGATTTCTGTCGAGGGCTCGCATGATTTCCGTCCGTTACAGGACCAATGAGGAGCACCTCGCCAAAGCTGTGAGTCGTACATCCTCATGCATTTTCCTTAGTGAAATCCTCAGCAAAGGGTGCACTTACCATAGATGCCTAGCAAGCAGCTGGGTACATTCATAGCAAAATCGCCTGACCTCACCCCATGGGTTTAGGCTAAAGGGTTTAGAGTCTAGGGGTTAGGGTATGGTGTATGCTTATAGAAGAAAAATCTGAAACAGCCAGAAAACCCTGCATGACCTCTTTCACATTCGGTGTCCAGGAAGTCTCTGTGGCTCCAAGTATGGATCTTTTGTAACCCTGGGATACTGGAAAATAAATTGGAAACTACTATAGTATATGGGAGTTGTATTGGGATAATGGAAGAGAAAATGGAAACTACTATAGTATGTGGGGGTCGTATTGGGATAATGGAAAAGAAAATCGAAACTACAGTAGTATTTTTTCGGAGATTATCAACAAGTGAAGGCTATATCATCCGACGGGGACCCCCCAAATCCAAAGGGTCAATGTAAGTCTATAGCCTTGACTTAGGGCCCAAGAGTTTCCCATGTAACTAAGGGTTTAGGGTTTAGGTGGGGCCAGGTGCATGCCATTCGGCCACCTGGACCGTGTCGGAATTTGGATCCCTGTCAAATTCCAGATTTCCCTCAAGGTACCTCTGTTTGAACTCCCCTCTATGTTTGAAGTTACCCGGGACGTGTGACCATGAAGAGAATTCGTATGCTCTGCCGCCTGCGACTGGACCAATGCAGGGTTCAGGGCTTACCTGCAACCCAAAGCATGTAGAATAAGGGCCTATTTTGCTCCTTCTGTGTCTTGGCCTACTTAGTTCACCTGCTTTTGGGTTTTGGGCTTGGGGCTTAAACGCGATGATTGCTGAATTCTATTCCCTGTGGAACCCAGAAGCTTAGAGCTATATGAGCTATAGTCTAAACTCCCTAAAGGGGGTTATATAGGGGATTATATATGGGACTACGATAGGGGTTATTAAGGGGGATACTAAGAGTTTAGACTATAGCTCATATACCACAAAAGCAGAGTAGATAACAAACACAGTAGTGACATTAAAGTGGTGAGATGCTACAGGCTTTCTGTTTTCTCAATTCCACGGTTTTTCAGAGTTGCCTTGGGAATTGGAATTTTCTGAGCTACTGCTACGAGCCGGACGAAGTTTACCTTTTTCCAATTTAGGATACAGGGATCAGGAGGGTTTCCATGTGTTTCTGACTTTGCAAGCAAAGCATGTTCCTTCGATCTCCCGTGCTTCCTTTGTGAATTCTCGGCGCAGCAGGGGCTTGGATGCGAACGTTACTGAGTTTCAGTTTGCCGAAGGGCCCTAGGCTTTGATTCCTATTATGACCCCTGGGCCCTGCCTAGACCTCCCAGATACCGTAAACTAACAGCCTTTAACCCGGAATCACGAGCATATATGCTATTATCACTGGTATTTAGGAAATCCATGTCGTCCCTCCAAAGTGTTTGTTTAAGATCCTGCCATAAACGCTAAACCCTTCAACCTTGGCGTGTACCGTGGCAGGACATCTAATTAGTGAAATGGGGGAGGCAAGTAGGCAATTGACTAGACTCCACAACTGGACAAATACTATGCAGTAGATTGAAGGGTTCCCTTAACCACCCTCCCCCTGTACTACTCTCTCTTGGGTTTCCCGTATATCTAGCTTCATCTGAAATGCTAACTAACGTGAACTAAGCGGGAAGATTGGGGAGGGATAGTACAGAGGGGGGTGGTGAGGGAATCCATAGTGTCTACTGGAGCCCCAAAGTCGGTATATGAGCCATAATCTAAACTCTTTGAAGGGGTTATGTAGAGGATTATATATGGGGACTAATGTAGGGGCTTATTAAGGGGGATACTTGGAGCTAAGACTATAGCACATATGGGAGCCTTTTTCGCGCCAAAGTACAGGGGTATTTTAGTCTAAGCCCTACAAACCCTCGAAGCCACCTGCAGGGGTAGGTTTGAACCCATGTTTAGATTTTTGTTGCTCTTAATCCCTATATGGTAGTTTCCCAAAATGAGGGGACCCCAATATGGACCCCAAAATATTGTAGTCCTTATTATGGGAACCCCCAAAAAGGGTATCCCCCAATTTTAGGAAACTCCCATATAGCCTCCACCCTAATTTCCTGCGGCCCTCAAACCTACCCAAGCCTGCATGAAGCCTTGGGGTGAATGAATGCGTTGCTGTTAAGGAACTTAAACTCATTCACTACAACAGGGATAAGGCAACCCTATTATTATTTACTATGTACCCCAATCCCTAAAACCCTAAACCCTAAACCCGAATCCCTACACCCTAAACCCTTAAGTCCCTTGACAGCAAAGCTGATAAATGGAGTGTGCGGGCATCCAAGCCCCCAATTCGCAGTTTTTCGCAGGGCCTTGAAGTGAGATGCTGGTTGAGCCCTTGTCTGCCTTGCTCTTTGTTTGGGGTGTAGGATTTATGGGGTTTATGGGATTTAGGGGATTGATATTGTTTATGGGATTTATGGGATTTCTGGGATTTCTAGGGTTTCTGTTATTTATGGGATTTGTCAGGTCTATGGGATTTATTGGATTTATGGGATTTATGGGGTTTGGGGTTTAGGGCTTATGGGGTTTCGGGCTTAGAGTTTATGAGGTTTAGGCTTAGGGTTTATGGGATTTTGGGTTTATGGGGTTAAGAGTCTAGGCTTTAGGGTTTGGGGCTTTGGGCTTGAGGGTTTAGGGAGTTTAGGGCTTAGGGTGGGGTCTAAGGTTTAAGGTTTATGGGACATAGGGTTTAGGCTCTGGGGTGCAAGATTCTACGTACCCCAATAGTACCCTTTTTCCCATATCATTTTGGGGTCTCCCTATTAAAGCTGAACATTAGGAAAAAGGGCACCCTTATTTTTAAGGGGTTACTGGGGGAACCCGAGTATTTTTTTGCTGTTTGGTCTTTTTTTGTTGTTGGGTCGCTTAAAGACGAGCCAGGCAGACCGGTAAGTGAGTGAACTTCCGTCCCCCGCCCAAACAGCAAAGAAAAAAACACGCCCCCCGCCCAAACAGCAAAAAAATAACACCCGAAAAGCCCAAACAACAGACAAGACCAGACAACAAAAAAACAAACACTCTTACCGGGTTGCTGGGGACCTATAGTCCCTATATAATATAGTAGCTTCCATTCTATTTCCATTATCCCAATATACCCCCAATATAACCCCTATAACCCTTATATAATCCCTATAGTCCAGAGGCGGCTGCTCGGTTTGTATGAGCATTGTCACAGGACTGAAGCAGTGCGCAGCAGAGATTTTACAGGGAAAGCTTAGTTCCCAGCTGGTCACTAGCCATACCGGTGGTTGGTAGGGAAGAATGGAAATCAATCCCTATATAGTCTCTATATATCATATTTCCTTCTTCCCTACTAGTCACCAGGAAGTAGTCATACAACAGAATCTCAATAGCAGACCATCACATCGCGCCTGCGGCATTCACCTTGCCAACTTCTACAGTGAGGAGCCTACACCCGAAAGCCTTCACTCGCAGCTCTAAACTTAGTGCCCCCTGCTATTTGAAAATGAAGACATTCTTCTGAAATAGAGTACAAGGCTGATTCCATATTCATCATGCAACTCATCTGGGCACCACAGTGGCGTTTTCACCCACTGTTCTGACTGCAAAGGCGGTTTTTCTCCAAATTGTCCCCGAGTATGCTTGAAGGTTTAAGAGCTTAGTATTTAGCCATAGCCGGGTGTTTGCGTTTCTTAATTTAAGAGTTGCTCTGAACCGGGGTATCCCGGGTAAGGCCATTCAGGGGACTAAAGGTAGGGTTACACGCCTGGTTTTGCGTAGTTACTAAGTCCCACGAACCTCCAAGAATTGTCATGCGCTTTGCTGATTTCAAGTTAAGTAGCCAGCATGTCAGGTTCTACAATACAGTGACTACGAAAGTGAACCCGCATTTTTTGGAACGCCCAGTATCAGCCCTTACGGGGAAGTGCCCCCCACCACTGCCACTGCTACTGCTCCTACTGCTGCTAACGCTACTGCACTGCAACGGCTACAGACGACGATGACGTTGAAGAGGAGGGCGACGACAATGAGGGCGACGAGGACAACAGCTACATCTGCCATTACGACCCCGACGATGGCTGCATGCCGTACACTACTGTAAGCACCAAGAAGCTATGACCCCCCGCCCAGACAGAAAACCCCTCATGCGGGGCCAGCGAACACCTTAAACAATCGCATTGGCGTGATTTAGGTTTGGGGAATTGGATGTTGGGCCACAAAACGTATAGATGTTTGATCTCGGGCTCAGGTTAAGTGCAAGGAATTAGGGCATCATGTGCGAACATCTTAGGTTTACATGTGTATGTATGCACATATCGTCTATATACAAATATCGTTTTGTGCGTACATCAACAGTTCCTAAATATGTACATAAATTCTTTCGTGCAACAGGGCGGCAGAGGAGGGTGAAGAGCCAGCCAGCTCAAAAAAAGCACCTTCATCTCATGTCACTGGGAAGCAGCGAACGGGTGTACCTTTCCTTGCTTCCATGGATGGAGCAAGATCCATTTCTCAGCTCCGAACCTTTGTCTGCATTCCGGGCTTCTGGGAGTGTTTAGGCCCAATCTTTTTGCACAGCCCTGTAGTTACTGTGTCACTTCTTTTCCAAACCTAGAGCTCTGAAGCATTAAGGGGTAGATGTCAATGAATACACTGGCAGCTCCTGTGTTGAGAAATCTGTCTAGAGCGCTTGTAGGTATCTATACTGCACGCTAGTAAAGTCGAGCCCAGACAGGACGTAATGGAAAATGCAAGGCAATGAGACACCTGCTGGGCCAATGCAAGCCGGAACACTAATTGCATGCCTGTTGAGTGTAACTTCCATGCAAACTCCGAAGCCAAGTTCTAAATATTGATCTTGCTTATGTGTGGGGTCTCACGCATCCAGATACAAATCCCAACATAAAAGTCATAGCTCCAGCCCCTAGTCCAAGTTTTTACAGTTTTGTTATAAACTGGGTTCTTTTTGCCTGGACTTGTGAAAGCATGTGAAGTCCTTTGGAACACGGAGTCATCCCGGTTTCATGAGATCGGCGCCATCTCCCTCACTAATTCCCGCCATCCCGAGCACTACTGCGTCTAGAAGTTCTAGTCCCAAAGACGCCAGGTGCCCATACGGGATTTAGTTGGGTCCTGATGCAGTTACTTTTTGGGCTTCCGTATGTCCCGATACCGGCTTGGACCCTAAAAATCGCATCTACACAAACGCAACCCCTCGCTGCCGATAGAGGCGTTTTGCTGCAGGACCGGAAAAGCAGAGACTTATATATTTGGGTTATATTAGGGTTATATAGGTATAATGGAAAAGAAAATGGAAACTACTAGTGATTGCATGCTCTATGACAGAAGGTTCTGTTGAGTTGGTGAGCTCTCCCCTTAATCTCAAAGCCCACGGAGGCATTTCCGTTATATGAGCTATAGCCTAAACTCCTTAAAGGGGGTTATATGGGGGATTATATAGGGGACTACTGTAGGGATTATTAAGGGAGGATACTAGGAGTTTAGACAATGGCTTATATCTGCAGGACGGCGCAACTTCATAGCTCCAAGTGCAATATGACAGACTGTTCGGGCTATCAAAAGTCGTTTTTGCTGCATGAGAACCATGGTCATCCATGGTCCATGGAAGCACTGTCAGGAGGCCTTCCCTTCCCAGGGAGTTCTTACTCTTACGTTAGGAATGACTTAAACTCAAACCATATCAAACGGTATAGTTCTTTTCTAGGTGCTCTAGGCTTGTTGAGAACAGGTGCATACATACAGGGTGTTCACGTACACCTTTTCAAGGAAAAGGAAGGGTCTTCATTGTAAGACCCTGATGATATGCATTACAGGGAGATCCACACAGAGAGCACCTTGCATTCCTAACAAAGCCCAAGACCCAACAACTTTACTGCTACTTCAGGTTGAAGGAGCTTTAGGGTTTAGTCTTCAAATTGTATATTTCGGGCGGGAAAGTCAACTATAGAAGTATTCCCTGTCTCTAAATTCCCATGCACCGCCGCCAATTCAAAGTACTGGGCCATGATCGGTTTGCAGGGGTTCGGGTCCCAGAGGTTCCTAGAGGGGTTCCGTTTAGATACTTTGGGTGCCAAGTCGTATCTGCTGCAAAGCTACATGGACCCTTTGGGCTGGGATTCGGGTCCTTCAATACGGAAGTGCTTCTTTCCGGTCCATAAGCCAACGCCATGCGTCTGCTGAGCTAGTAGCCTTACGGAGATCCGGTTGCCCAGTGCTGAGTTGATGGTTATTTTGGGCTTGGATTGCAGAGGTCCGGTTACCCTGTGAGTATTGGGTTTATCTCAGGGTCTCTCAAATCTAGGAAATCCAAAGCTTTCAACCCTAAACTGGGGAGCTATTTGAGATCCGCCAGAAGGGTGATGGTGAGGAAGAGTTAGACTTCAAAATACCCATGCAGAAGCCCATTTGAGACCGAAATCTATGCTACTGAGTTACCTCCTCTGAGCAAAAGCCGACACCCGACATTGATTTGTGGTTTCATGCATGTTCGCTGCAGAGTATTTGCATACGACCGCCCCATGGCGTAGCAACAGAACTTGAGGAGAGCATGCATTCTAAACTTACTGGTTCTCAGTAGCGAATATGGGAACGTACTCCTTTCTTTGATCCCTAAATCATATATTTCCAGTTTCCCTATTAAGAACCTGTTAGTGAAGAGCAACAGGAATCCACGTCTGATGTAAACATTCGAGCCATAGTCTAAACTCCGTAAAGGGGGTTATATAGTGATTATACAGGGGAGTACGGTCGGGCTTATTAAGGGGGGATACTAGGAGTTTAGATTGTTATAGCTCATGTGCAATCAACATTCAGGCTTTGCGTCGGAAAGAGCCCAAAGCTGTATGGTTTGTGCGGCTTGCACTTCAGTAGCATGCCTTTCCTGCAAATACTGTACTTGCAATATAAACTCAACTTGTCATGTATTTAGTCAGAGCAATATACGTGGTTGAGACCCTAAGCCCTAAACCCTAAGCCCAGCTACTCCTATAGTGTTTCACAGTACTTCTCAAGCCCGTGGTCATTATGTCTACGTCCAAACGCCCCTCATCTGGGAGTGAAACTGGGTCGTCCATATTAGAAGCATCAAGCTACGCAGGGTAGTCCGCAGCCCTGGCGCTGATCCAGCTACCCTAGAACATAAGCCCTGTAAACCCTCAACCCTATTTCCTTGGGTCTGCCTTGGGTGTTGTCTCTCCATACAGAACCATCCCGAAAGAGACTACAGTTCTGTGGCCAGGAGGATGGCACCATCTGATAATGTGAGGATTAATTATATAGGGTTTAGGGTTTAGGGCTTTGCTGCCCCAACAATGGTGAACCACATAGAAAATAACAATGAAGTGGAAACTGGGTTGGTTTACGGTTACCCTCAGCAAGAAAGCAGCCCCTCACCAAATCGCAGCCTTCATGGCGGTTTGATAGAAAACCCCTAAACCTTCAACCCTTGCTCCAAAAACGCGATTTAGGGTTTAGGTTTTATTCAACAATAATAATTGCATTCCAGTAGTCCAATTGTCATCCTTTAGGCTGAGAAGCCTGGACTCTCAGAAAGCTTGTTCCTGTAGAGGTCTTGCATCGAAACGTTTCTTACGATGATGGGCAATGAAGACAGGAGGCTGGAAATTGACGTCTCTAGTGGATTAATAGCTTCAGGGGCTATGTCATGTAAGAGTAGTAGCCCACATAATTTTCCTCCTGAAGAGGAAGCCACGAATTTGCACCTTAAAAAGCCAAAGATTTCTGAAAGACTCCACTTTCTTGACTTTTGCTTCTTGGTAGGAGACGAGGGAATATAATCCCTACGTAACCCCTAGAATAGTAAGTTGACAAGCATCGCTTTGCAATCCTCAAGGCAAGTGAGGATCTCGACCAACCCTGAACTAACCTTACTGGGGGTTAGTATGGAATACGTGAATATAGTATACAGGGGGCATAAGGGGATCATATTCCCATATTCCCTATTAGGAACCAGTAAGTAAAATAAAGCAGATGTCAGGCAAGACGATAGAGTAGGTCCTCCCGTTGCGCATAGATAAGTCACGGATCGCATCAGATCTGGTAAATCAGGCAGACTGGGGAAGTTGACATGTGACAAGCTGGGCAACTGGATTCTTAATGGATTGAGCTCGCGTCCTTGCAAAACAAGTTGCAAGCGCTTTCTGGCTGCTTCGTACCTATAAGTATGGAATGGGGGTTCTCAGGTTGTGGGCAAAGATTACGCGGCTTACTGGGTTGCTGTTCCGGAACTTAGACTGAGTTACCAGAGTGGGGTTACATAGTAATCAGTATGTACAGTATTACCCCCCATATAGTAACCTAATGTTAAGTTCCTCAACAGCAACCCAGCAATTGTTTATACATGTGATCTTGTTATGTACAAGAAGGGACGCTAATGCCTTCCCATGTCTTGCTACATGCTGGTCGTCCGGTCTTTACGGGAATGTTTATTAGCAGGACAAGTTTTTGGTTTGAGGGCCCTAAACCCCTATAAGCCTTATAAGCCGAATTAGAATGCAGGGTCCAGGGGACCAGTGGGTAGTGAAGCCTGGTTCACTTTGGGAGCTGCAGTATTCTCAGTATTGAAATGAGCGACTATAGATACCTTGGGCGCAATTTAATCCCAGAAGCGCGGATGCTCAGCCGAAGAAGTCCATGTAGCAAGAGGGTATATGCTCGGAGCCCATGGGGGTTCCCATATGCCTTCTTTGGCCCAAGTATATGCTATGTAGCTGCATATACGTTTTGGTTAATTTGAGAACCAAATCACATGTCTACCTGTGGCATATGCAATCAGTAGCTACGAGGGCCGATTGGATAGAACCTGCTTGCAACTTAACTTTGTCTTGCCCTACCTCGCCGAAAAGCCATTGGCCATTTTGCTCAGAGGCATTGGGGTTAGTTGTTCAGGGCCCTAAGGCTTAAACCCTAAACCCTAAGGCTTACACAGCCTTCCCCACCTGAAATTACAGCGCCTGCACAAGTCAGCTTTGGATCCTGAGAGGAATAGATGAGCTATAGTCTCAACTCTTTAAAGGGGATTTTAGAGGAGATTACATAAGGGAGTATTGTAGGCCTTGCTAAGGGGGATACTAGGAGTTTGGACCAGCTCACAGGATGGTGGTGCCTTTTGGTACCCACAGGATCCCATTACATTGGTCCAGATGATTGCGCCGGCCCGTTTGGCACGTTAAACCCTACATGTATTTTACACACTTCCTTACTTTAGGAGAAATGGAGTTTCTGGCGTCGCCAAGGTCACAGCGGATCTACGACACAATTGACAAGCGGAGCAAGAAAGCACAGGCCAGGGGTCCCTTGACAGGCGCTATCCAGGGCTTTACCTGTTGTATAGGGTTCTGGGCTGAAGGGTCTAAATAATTCGCCCTGGCCGCGGCCACGCCGGGCACGTTTGTGCTACGAAAGGAAGCATGCTGCAAAGTTCGTGCTACAAAAGCCTCCATGCTAGCCAAGATAATGACGCAAATGCTGCCAGAGCTCAGGATCTCCTCGAGCATCCATGTCGGCCAAGACAATAACGTTCGTGTTGCTGCTACATAATTTGTGACCTAGCCTCCAGAAATTGCTTGACTGTGGACTGTGGCAGTGCGGTATATGCGGGCATTGGAAGATGTGCCAAGTCAACGCAGCAGCCAAATCAGTCACAAAGTCAAGTTGTTTCTGCGCTTCTCAGTCTTTCTTACAGGTCTGCATGGGCCTCCATACGAAACCTTATCGACTCAGCTTCGGGTGTTGTTTCGCTAAAGAATTCCGGAAAACCAGTACAGATTTTGAGCATGCTTCTTGTGTTGGAGGTGCTTAAGCCCTGGCCCTGACAGCAATTTCAGCATTCGCACATCCTGCAAATTCTTTCTCTTATGCAAAAGCCCGGGCATCAGATGTCCACTCTGCGTTGTCCAGAACAGCGCAGACTCACGTGCAAAAGAAAGTGTAATATGACATGGATCCTGGTATTCTTTCAGGGTTGGCATAGGGTGCGTAGGCGAGGGATTAGAGAATTGGAAGAGTGTTTGGTCCAAATTCTACTACAGTTATATGAAGGTTGTTGATTATTCTGGCCTCTACGTTGCCATGTTCTGTCCCCAAGCAGTCCTCTCCGGCAGTGGCTGCAACACTTGGAGATTCCTAGACTTGATCCCGAGAGGACCCTCGCATAAACCAAAAAACGTAAGCCTTTTACCGTTTAAGAGTTCCTGAGTGGTTCAGGCTGCGCATGAACTCAGACAAATCTGGCCCTGAGGAGTTTGCCCCAAAGGCTCCAGGTTAGGCAACCTAGGCCCAAAGGTACCTTCATGGGGACACGGTATATGCGATATGGCTACCTGGAGCCGTTGGGTGAGTAGGGTTTAGGGCTTAGGGGTGAGGGTAGCGCTCAATGGATGCAATTTCCGACTCGACGATCTAAGTACCTTTGTAGTATTAATGTCGAGTACTTAGTACCTGGATCCTCGGGGTTACGCGCAAGCACGTCTCATCGACTCTTTAACCATGCAAATCTCCTAAGCTTAGATCCTAAGCCCTTTTCCCCCGCATCAGGACCTCAGGGATCAGGATTTAAAGCTTTGGGCATTTGAGTTTCGGGTCGGTGCTCTAGGATTCAGAGTCCAGGGTTTCGGATTGCAATCGGGTAGCCACCATTAGCGGTGAGGTCGGGCCAATTTGCTTGCAAACCTAGAGCATCGACCCCCAAAACGTATTCTTCTCGATGATCTGGAGACAGCACTACAGGGCACGTACGCATAATTTTGACGCTGTACACGTACGGGTGCGCTGTTTTTTGGAGGGTTCCATATGCTGCGGATGACCATGAACCCCAGATCGTGCACTCCAAGCAAAACTCCCAGGTCCCAGATGCCCAAATCTTGCCACCCAATGCGACCCTACACCCGGAACTCTCAGCTGGATAGGAGATGATTGCCCGAGCTGCTGTTGAGGAGGTGTGATCGCCTTAGCCCGTCTGGCTCCTTCCAGGGCGGGCATGTAGAAGTTTTCAGGGTGTCGTGGTTGGGGTTGAGGATCCGGGGCCTTGGCTCAGGGCTTGAGATGTGTGTGAGGGTAAGAGGCGGAGGTTAAGGGTCTGGCGCTCAAAGATGCAGGGCGTAGATTTAGGTCGATTGAGTTTTTTTGCTCGAGGCCCTGAATCAGGAACCGCACGATTTCAGGGAGAGCTGTGGCAGAGAGCATGTGAGCTTAGGGAATACACTAGCAAAGATCCCCAAGCACTTCTGGTTGCAGGGTTTTTGTCCCCAGGACAAAGGAGTGTCGGGACCACGTTGTTTCACACCGATTTTGAGTACAGAGCAGCGGTGCAAGATTGCTATGGTTCGGGACGGAGTGTTGGACATTAACCCGAGGAAGAAAATAAATACATGTCAACCGTGAGGTTTTTGTAGACGCCACAGTGCGCCGCGAACAAAAAGAGAACGTCTTCTGAAGCATTGGTACAAAGCTCACTGGACCAGCATGGCACACCTGTGCCGTAAAGGAAAGAGAAGGAAAGAGACGCCGGAGCGCCCGCAGCCTGCCCTGCGTGTGAGGGCTGTAGCGCACCAGTTAATTTTCAACCTGGCAGCGAAGATCTTGGAATACTTAATACTTTGTGTGTACAGAGGTGTCAAGGCAAGAGCCGCGGTGATTATGCGCACAAGAAAGAACCGGGAGCAAAGGCTCCGAGAGCGATCGGCAATTGGCACACTGACTTGGGACATTTGCTCTGCAGACGCACTTGCTTGAAAACACATGCGCAGTCGCACACCTGCACACACTTGGTGCTTGCAGGGCCTGGTAGCACAAAGTATACATTCAGGCTCCAATGCAGCGATATGGGAAGACCCTCGGGTCCTAAGAAAATGCTGTCTACCTACAAGGACCTTTTAGGTTCAGCAGTGATCCCCATCATAAGTGCAGTGGCATTTTTGCTCTTGGCCATGCCATGGGATCTTGAAGATGAGGGATACTAGGACAGTGGGTTGCTGTTAGGGATCTCTTTACAGGGTTATAGGGATTATGCAGGGGCAAGTATGGATGAGGGGTTTGGATACAAGCAACTCTCCGCATTTATCCTTCAAATGCACCCAAAAATGCATTTGAGTACTCGTGATCGAGCGCAGAGCAAAGCTTGGCCAAGGAAGAACCTCACCAAGGACATGCAGGATGTTTTCGAAGTTCAAGACATCAAGGCCCAGCCTGCAGCATGTACTTAGTCCTATAAGAGTTCATGCGGGTAATTGAATGGTATAGATTTGGGTCCCAAAGGGTTTACCATAGAACTAATTGGGGACTAATGCACATACTATATGGTTGTCTGGAAACTTTTTGGAGGGCACCTCACCTCACGATAATTAATCGCTATGCGACACTTTATTATTCAGAGCCCTCACTATGGAGTTGTTTCTAAGCATTTGCTCTGGCCTCCTTTTCAGTAAGTTTCTCAAAGGAAGTCCTGTCAAACTTCAATGCTGTCAAACGTTTGGGGCTTAGGGTATCCTCAACCCTCAACGTGTATAGAAAAGGGGCCCAACTTGTTGTTGACTCAGCCCTTCATCGCGTAGGGTGTGGATCCATGAGTTAGGGTTACGAATTCCAAGGTTGAGCATATACCCTATATAACCCATTATAGTACTTTCCTTTTCATTTCCCATTATCCCAACATAGACCCCAATATCAGTCCCAAGAGGAAGTCAGGTGTCTGGCGGCCTCTGGGCTGTCAGGTTTGACAGGCGCCCATGAGGACCTTTTTTCATGAGCTTCAGCCTTAGTGACATTCCGACACCCTAAACCCTAAAACACCCAAACATAGTTTAGAGCCATAAGTCAAGCACCTAGGTTGTCTAGGTAAAAAGAACCCGCTGGTATTTCTGACAAGCATGGCTCCCAGCCCACAATCCCAAATAACATCAACAAATGTCCACTAGACGGACTGACCTGTCCAAAGAGACCCCTGATTTTGCGACCGCCTTTTTCGCATCATTCAACAATGCCCGTCATGTAGTCTCTACATCTACACCCCACAGCATGACGGGCTTTCTGCTTCATTTATGTACGTATAATAACCATAATTTCCTATAGTCCCTATATAAATACTATATAACCCCTACAATCCCTATTGTTTCCATTTTCTTTTCCATTATCCCTACCCCAATACAACCCTAAACCCTGAACCCTAAACCCTTATATTGGAATCACACTCCGTGGACAATTCAAGCAAAACTCCAGGGCCAGATCTTCAAAAGCATCGGAGAGGCCAAATGCAACCAAAGTTTAAGGTTGGGGGTTGTTTGGGTTTAGGGTTTGGCTTTAGGGCTTACAGTTTAGAGTCAAAGGCTAAACTGCCAACACCCATGCATCTGAGCAAGTTGAGACTCTAAATGACAGGTTGCATAAACATGCTGCCCGAACGGCCAGATTTCAGACTTCGGGCTTTTGTGAATTTAGCCAGGCCTAGGCCGTAAATCGTAACCCCTCCCCACCTTTTAGGGGTCCAAGGACCCAAATATGAGGGATTAGGGCTTCAGGGGTCAGATTACTGTACGGGGCACTTGGCAATTGGATCCTGAGGGATTTTGGTGCGAACAAAGAGGATTGGTCATCCCAGCCGCGGCTTTCAGGGATATATGAGGGGTTGTCAAGAGTATGGTCCCTTTTTCCGGTACGGTAAATATCAGGGGTTCAACAGGGGGGCGTGGAAATGAAGATGGAAGCTACTATTATGGTCATTCGAGCCCTGAACCCTGAACCTGAAATCGCCAACCGTACAGCCTACACCGTGAACCCTTACGCCCTGAACCCTAAACAACCGAAGCCTAGGCACTAAACTCTGAATGCGAAACCCCCAAGCGTGTTTCGCATCAGCTGTCAAAGGCCCTCAGGTGAAGGCAGCTGTGAAAACAAGAAGGGATTGCGGTTTGCTTTTGCTTTACCATCTTGGGCCTAGCTAGAGTTTAGAGTTTACTTGGGTTTGCTTGTGCGAAGCAGATAGTTCGACTCATACGTGTGCCCGCCTTTTAGAAAATCCCGATGTAAACCAAAACTATCCGCGTATAGCCCAATGTACCCTTAATATTTTGGTACTTTTTAGGGCCGTGTATTGCAATCGTCCCGAGATTGACACGCCGTCGTTGGCAACCGTTGTTGCAGCTGGCTGAGCCATTGTTTATACAGGGGTTTTCTCAAAAATGGGGGGGGGTAGTATTTGGGGGGCTTCAACTACATATAGTATTTGGGGATCTATATCGGTGTCCTCTATGTATGGCAATGTATGGCAACTAGCACATGGTCCTTGAGCCTCAAAGAGGTAGCTGGTGTGAGGAATGGAATAAATGGGAGCTGCGGTTGATTCTTGATTTTATTAAATGGCCCTAATTAACGCAATCCTTCCAAATTCTGGCAACGCAGCATACTACAGTTATGCATTATCAGACATACCAAGCTATTCAGCGTTCAGGGTTTGGGCAAGTCTTGCCCCCATGTCTTGAGTGGTGCCTCGTGGCAAGAGATTTCATTATTTAGGAGGGGGGCTGCTTTTTCACGCCTTCAGTAACCATAGACATCCCAGAAACCCCAAAGGCCGAAGAAGCAAAGACTCCACAACAAAGGTGTTTGGGGCCACAAGGTCTTGATCATTGGGCACTTGACTTGGATGTGTTGGGTATGGTTGAAAAGATGATGTGTGTTGAAATGCGTCTTGTCTCTATTACTGTATACATGCTGACACTTTTGGGCCTCTTGCGTCTCCCTCCAAGCAGTTTGATCGCTAGCACCTCGACCTTCAAAAACCTGCAATAACCCCGATGTATCATTGTTTGGGCTTTGGTGCCAGTTTCTGGGAGGTCTGGATCGCCCTGAACTCTTAATTCTTCCTCACTTTCCTTTCGTTGCCAGTCAGAACGGAGGGCCGCCAGCTTAAGCGCTTAGCCTAGGATCAGGCTGTGGGACTGTTGTGGAAGCATGTTTGGGTTGGTTTAAGGTTTAGGCTTTGGGGTTAAGGGTTTTAGTTCAAGGTTTAGGCTTGGGGTTTGGGGTTACGGGTTTGGGGTTACAGGTTTTGGTTTCAGGGCTATAGCCCCAGGGTAGAGAAAATGTACTGGGCTTGGGTATCTGAACCCTCAAGCAACATGAAATTGAGTCCTAGCACCCTATGTCTTTTAGTAGTTCCCATTTCCTTGTCCATCTTCTTTCCCACTGGATTTTCCGGTCTGGTGGCCTATTTCCCCCGCACATCTCTTTATATCCCCAGATACCCTTACATCCCCTTACATGTCCCCATATATCATTATATCCCATATGTCCCTATATACCCCCTTGAAGATCGCGATATTAGCATATGTATATATATATATATCCCCTTGTATACCGCACATATATCCCCCTATGTCCCTTGATATCCATATACGTATAGTCCCCCTGAAGTAGATAGAATATGGGGTATATGGGGATCTTATTATAATATACCCAAAGCCATATTCTATCTACTTGAGGGGACCTATATCCCCGCGTACCTTGTCGGACTGTTGAGGCCAGTGCCTTTGCGCCTGCCCAGCTTCGGGCGTTGGCGACTCAGTAGTCAGGTGAGAACCAACTGGACCACGCAGCTGCATGCAAATAGTACATATATATATATGTGTATATATACACATATATATATATATATGCATATGCATATACGTGTGTGTGCATGCAGGTATGTAGGTATGCAGGTGGTATGTAGGTAGGCATGTATGTATGTATGCATGTATGCATGCATATTTCATGGTATAGATATGTGAGAAGTGCCTGCACGTGTGTGTATGTACATGTATGTACATGCATATAATCTAAGGTCTTGGGTTAGGTTTCCGGTTCAGCTTTGGGGTTTGGGGTACTCTCTACCTGGGCCCCAAAGAAGTTACATGGGAAGCCCTTTGGGCCTGGAGTCGGCCGTGGGAGATATCTCACGAAAAACACCCAACAACCCCAACCCCAAGCCCTAAACCCTATTTCGGATATCCAAAGAGTTCCTACCTCAGAAAAAGGATGGCTTGGGAGGTGTCCAAGCCTGGAAGGGATGTTTGGGTGCATAATGTATTGCTAGGGCCCATAAAGGTGTTTAGGGGTTTAGGAGTTTAGGGTTTAGGGTTGTTGCCACATAGTAGCTACTTACCCTGGGGGACCTTGGGGTCCAAGTATATACTCGAAAAAAGGTACATGGACCTGTTGGGGAACTTTGAAGAGCGTCAGGAAGCTTATCCCTAACCATTATACCTGACGCAAAAGACGCTAAGGTGTTTCCAAGCCAAAACCAATATATTCCAGATCCCCAAACACGAAACATCAACCTGAACATCCATTCTTTTCGGGTTGAAGGCAGTGTAGATTCCCAAGGGATCTATGTAGCCATATGGTATATACACTTTTGGTCCCAATATAGTTACCCATTAGTGCATACTATATTACATACCTTCATGGTCCCTTAATTCCGGAATTATGTGCGTGTGGGAGGCCTAGGACAGCCTTTGACCTGGAGAAATGGCGGAACCCCAAAGGTTAGTTGAGGTACATAAGTATATGTACCTTAACTAGTGCCCAACAACTTCCCATGTAGATATTTGGGGCTAAGCCCTGGACCCCAAACTACACAAACTCTCTCGCTATCTCTCCATTTCTCTCTCTCTCTCTCTCTCTCTCTCCATGTATATAAATATATATGGTAGCCCCGCCCCCCCCCCTATGATCGGGGGGCTAGATTTTATAGAGCTGTGGGTTTTATACATGGAGGCTTTGGGGCATGTGATGTCCTCATCCAAGCAATCGGGCAGCCAAACTTCAACTTTTTGAGGTGTGCACGGTTTATCATTTATGACAACTGATGCTATTCAAGGTATAAGGTACTTAGGGCCCTAAGCCCTAGATCCCAAAACCTAATCCCTACACCCTAAACCCTACACCCTAAATCTTAAACCCTGGACCATAGCATCCCGTAGTGGATTGTGAGTATTGCATGTTGTTGGAGGAGGTAAGAAGAAGGTTGGGGATACTTTCGACGGAGCTCCCCAATCTGTGATATACTGGGAATAGAAGAGAACCTAATGCAATCGCCATGTTCCCAGATAGTCCGTCATTGGGTGAGGGGTACACCTCAGGTATATTTTGAAAGCTCTCAACGCTACATTCTATATCCTGGCCCGATGTAGACTCCAATATAGGTTAATCAGTATTGCAGGGCAACTCTTACGCCGGCCTTTTGTTTGAAATCAGTAGGATGGTTACCTGGGCCCTTTTTGAAGGGTCCCCAGGCCACTATCTTGCTTTTGTTTTGCCTACTTTCGGGCTCAATATAGTAGTTTCCATTTTCTTTTTACCATTATCCCCAGAAAGCCCCAATATATGCCCTATTATAATATAGCATTCTCTTTTCCGTTATCCTTATCTTACCACACCCTAAACCCTGAATCCTAAACCCTTAACCCTAACCCTATATGGTAATTTCCTAAAATCAGGGGACCCCAATGTAGACCCCAAAATACTATAGTCCTTGTTATTGGGACCCCCAAAAAAGGTACCCCTAATTTTGGGAAATCCCCATATAAACCCCAGGTAGTTTGCTTGCAAATTGGTAAGGGCTTGGGCAACTTTGGAGCTATGAGCTGCAGTGATTCCTAGGATTTTGGGTTTAAGGTTTGGTAAATTTCGGGATAATGGAAAAGAAAACGGAAACTACTACAATATAATGTGGGTTTTATAGGGATTGTATAGGGATAATGGAAAAGAAAATGGAAATTGCTGTGAAATAATAGAGTAAATATTGGGATATAATGAGATGCTTCGGGCGATGCAAAAAGTCCTCTGTCTTCACCGCAGAAAGCCATTCCCTGAGATCAGTTTATTATGTTCAGACTTGATCGTCGCTGCTCTCTTAAACCCAAAGTGTCCAGGTAGGTGTATGGCACTTATTCAGGGCTCCCATTTCGCTACTTCGAGGCCCGAGTATAGAAGACTGAGTAGCTGATAGCTGCGTGGAACTATTGGGAACCCCAAAGCGTCGAACCGCTGAAACAGGTAAAACTGGTAGAGATTGCGGGAGGGAGAGCTGAACCCCAGGAAGTAGGCATGGTGGGCACCAGAGCGCAGGCCTTTTAATTCTGCTATACCGCGAACCTGTCCACACCAAGAAGGACTCGCTACAGCAGGAAGGCAACTTAGCCGAAGCACACAGACCTTCAGCATTACCTGGACCGATGTGGGGTCTTTAAAAAAAACGCCGCCGGTGTACCCGCGGTACTCTCCCGCCCACCCACCCGTATTTTAGGCCGCCAGGGAAGAAGAGGGTTTTCACCATCTTCTGTTTTCTCAGACCATTGTACTTGGACTCTGCAGGGAATGGGTTTTAGGGTTTGGAGGGAGTACTTGGGTCTCTATGAGAAGCGGGCTATACAAAGGGGAACACTTATAGTTTCGGAGCCTAGGGTGTAACTGTCCTTCTCACACGTAGCAGGTCTGCACAATCTTCCTGGAATAGTTGAATGTTGAAAATATTCAGCCTGCATTCCAAGTTTCATGTTGCGAGTAATTCTAATACTTAGCCATCGCTACATCACCAACGTTGCGAATCCTTTCAAGGTAACTATGCACAGCCATGTACTGCTTCTTTGCAGTTCAAGCACTTTCGAACATTACCTTCCCGTCGTCCACTCCCAACCTGGCATTGCGACGTACGACTATAGTCGTGCCCACGGCATCTGAAGCCGTACGTAGCCCGTCCGAATTTGGGGTTCTATCTGCCGTAGTCTTTCGAATCAGGACTCGACGTTTTTTGTGCATGTACGGGGTCACACATATATATATATATATCACAAGAAACCAATGCTACACCAAAAGCCTTACGACGATGAGGAGTCGGCTGCTGGTTTTGATCATGCAGTCTTCCTGCCGTAGTTCGAGTTCATTATAGACATTCGCTTTTTCCTCCTAGCGGGCATCTTTTGAGAACTCAGTTTCCGTGTTGGGGAATCATGAAGAGGCAGCTTCCTCATCTAACACTGAAACCAAGCTGGCAAAACTTAGCAACAAGCGACACGTGCCCGCTTTCTTTTCAAAATCCTTAATCTCGAAACTCAAAACCCTCAAGACACCAAACCGTGAAAGCCATAAACCCCTGCTCAGTTTTAGCTATCACCACAAGACTTAGCAGGAAGCGACGTGAGATGTTTTGCAAGGGGGGTGGGTCTCCGGCCCCCCCAACCCCCTTTTTTTGACATGAACCCGTATCATGTCAATAAACTTCTTTTCAACGACTGTCACCTTCTTCAAAGGTTTACAAATTGGGGGCGGCTGTGCCCCCCCTCCCCCCCCCGGCTCTTTTTCTAGCATGAACACGCATCATGTCGAATAGAAACTTCCTCCACGACTGCCACATTCTTGACAAAGCTTACAAATGGGGAGGGCTGCGCCCTTGCCAATGCGCCCCCTTCCATTTCTTTTGAAATATGAACCCATGGCATGTCGAATAAACTACTCTTCAACAATTGCCACATTCCTCAATGGCTTGCAAATGGAAGGGGGGCCAGAAACAACTCAAAGCCTAAACGCCCTACAGCCCCCAAAAAAACAAAAAACCTTCAACCCAAAAAACTCCAAACCCTGAGGCCTTAGAAGGATCATAGTTTTGGCATATCGCTGTCCGCAACGGTTTGGGTGAGACCATGAGGGCACATGGCATGAGGCTGGGCCGTGGGGGCGCCTGGCCGCACCGGGCCGCGGGGTCCAGTCGGGGTGAGGCGCGGTCTGCACGAGAATCGGCCTAGTCTGTCATTCTGCTATCATCACAAGGCTGGGGGTTGGCTGCGCCCTTTCCGCCCCCGCAAAACTGCTAAAAAAGGCAGCAAGGTTGCAATTACGAGAAGCAAGGGATGCCCCAAGGCTGCAATGTTAAGAATCAGATAAACAGATGCCCCAGGTTTCCAAGGTTGAAAAAATGGTATAAGGTTGGAAAAAGATTACAAGGTTAGAAATACATGCAATCCCAAACCAAGGAATACGCCTCAGTCTGCATTTCCTGCGTAACGCGGCGACCGATCGCATGCGCTCTGTGTTGCAACCATTTTAAGAAGTAACTCAACTTCATATTTTTGCCACTATTCTTGTTGTTGCTTCAATACAATTCAAGGGCTGAGTCCGTTGCATGTGCAGCGGCGTGCTGCGCAATGTGGCAAATCATGAAGGATGAAGGCTTTCCATACAAGTGTTGCGAGGTGCAGAATTAGTTTCTGTTGTTTCGATCGATTCCCTTCATGAAAGTGTGCCCACTTCGCACTTGTTGTGGGAATGGAACGTTATGGAAACACTCCAAACAACTTAGCGTTGTTGACTGGCGTTTTTAGCTTGGTGACTGTCATACTTCAACGAGTAAGCCGAGTAAGGAGCAGGCTGATGTTTTTGCATCCGAAGGCTGCGTGCCCTTGATTGCGCTGCCATGACAAGTCGCACGTTGCAGCTTGACACCTTATAGCTCTCGACCGGAAGCTTTCAGCTCAGCAAGTTACCACCACGGAAGGTTTTGCAGGTACAGAAGTGCAGAAATAGTATTCATCACGCATATGCCCATGGTTAGCTTGCAACACAATGGTTGACACAAGAGTTGAAAGATGCGTGTAAACAAGTCGAAGGATGCCCTCGTACGGTTCTATTATAGTTTTCCAGGAACACATACGAGAATGTGCAACAGTGTGCCGTCGGCAGATGGCCGCATGATAACAGTGCAAGTGCCTCCACAATCTCCCACAACAAATTGCGTAAGTGGTTCAAATCTTTTGTATCATTTCTCGCTAGCCGTGATCCATTTGCAATCCTCAGCTCCAAAGGCTACACTTGTCCAACCTTGTCAGCACAGCTGTGGCCGGTCCCTCAGGGTGCGCACATCCGCCCGCGGAGTGTTCATCCCAATTTTGATTGGAGAATAACAGATGGCATGCGTATGAAGCATGGAGAGATTATTGTTGATTGAAATATAAAGAATCTGGCCGGACGCTGGTTTGAAATCACAGGGCCCGGCATCTTGCAGGATTCTTGCGCCCATCCGTATTGTGTCAAAGAATGACATGTTCATTGGCTTGTTTGGCCTTATGCTGATAGTGGAGACACGGTTGAGGCTTACGGTGGTCTTTGATTCAGTTTCCAGAGGCTATCCGGTTGTCAGTGTTCGGATTACAAGGGAACAATGAGCATGCACACTTCACGTTTTTGCAGAACTCCCTTCCTCCAATTTTGTTAGGAATGTTGGCCGTGGTTACCGGCCAGGAGAAAGCTTGATTTTTTTGTGGTTGGTGTTTCTAAAGGAACGGGGGAATGGCTTGTACAGACTATAACTGGCGTGCACGCAAAGAATGTTATGTGGATTCCCAGGTAACGTGCTGAAATTATGTTTCTTGTTTCCTCTCTGCTATACATTCAGCGTTATACGGGACAAAAGGTCCGTTTGTATCACGTGTTTCTTGTCAAGATGGGAATGGGATTTTGTCAACATTCGAGTCCTTGTACATACCACCCGAAGTACGAAAGTCTGCATTACAGAGCCCCAGGAAGGGACCCGGAATTGCAACGGCAACGAAGACCTGTACTGAGTTTCCGAAAACGGGATTCCCTGTTTATGTCCAAGCAAAATTTAGCTTTGATTTCAAGGAATCCCCGTAACAAAGTGCGTAGGTTGTGGGAAGCCCTAGACCCTGAACCCTAACACCCCCCAGTCTCTGAACTTTGCACAACCTAACCCATCTAACGCCTGAATAAATGGTATTCCAAACAGCTTTAAACAGCATATCCCTCCCCAGGCCACCCAAAGGCTCAAAGTTGCAATCTGTGGGTGTAAGGGAAGTTGTGGTTTTATGGGGATTGGGGAGTCATTGGCCAAAATGGAAGCGAAAATGGCAACTGGGGTTTATGTAGCAACCGAAGTTTGGATAGCAAAACGTTCAACTTATAGCGCAACATTTCTGAATTGGCAGTTAATGGAAACCGGTGTTATGTGGAAACTGGAGTTATGTGGTAATAAGAGGCCAAGGTAACGAAGATGGAGTTTCTGTAGCTTGCTATCATGGATAAACGTGTCTTGTAACATGTGTACCCAGACCACGTGTAGGGTTTCGTGCTATGCCGAGTCTTTAGAGGTAGGTAGCATGACATTCCCAGACCCCTCAGCCCAAAGTCCAAAGGTTCCATGTAGCTGTACGGCAGATACTTGCACTCCAAAAGTGGGAGTCCCTCTAGGCAAAAGTATGTGCAATTGCCTTGAACCCTATACGCCCCAACCCCTAAATCCCAATCAAATCTACATGGACGGTTATGCTTGACCCTAAACTGAGGTGCTACTGGCAGTCGTTGTAGATGCCTTCGTGCTCGTTGGTGATCGAGGTCAGCTGCAGCTTGCCAGTGCGACAGAAGGAAAGGTCTAATCCGTTCCTAGAAGATTCCCAATAGGAGACCTCAAATATTGGGGGACACTTTTTCATGTTAGGGGCAGAAGTTTCATTTTTTATACTGAAAGGGTTTCTGGTGGGAGGCTCATGGAAGGAGCCTTCTATCGTTTCGGGTAGAGGTTAAGGTTCAGAGTCCCTCCCCATAAGCCAATACGCTCCATGTAGTGCCATTATTTTTATTCTCACAAGCATGATTGCAACGATCGAGTCCTACATTCGCTTCTAGCTTACGGCAAGGAATCAGGGAATTTTCCCGCAGCTTTGCCTACACCAATCAGTTTGGCATGATGCCTTTAAGATGATTATGCGTGGAGTGTCCTTGCAGTGCACATAGGTATGCTGCCAAAAGCTAGACTTGAGACCCCGAACCCGCCCATAAGTGCGGGCCCCAAATATCCACAAGATATTCATACGATAGGGGCTCCCCAGAACGGGTCCCTTATCTGAATCTGTAGGCAACTGGGGCCTGTATTGCAAGGGGGTCCTTTAACAATTCTTCCTACTAACCCAACCCACGTTTCCTCAGGACGTAACATCTGAAAATTTAGTGTATCCCAGATACTTTCTGTACCCTCAAGATATCCTCCTTCATCCCCTTCAAAGGAGTTCCTATAGTTAATCGCAAGGGGATCCGTAAAGGTAGAAACCCGGGCAGGCATTGAGTGCGAGAGCTACATGGGGTCAGCAGTGACGAACTCAGATCTCCCATTGTAATGGCATTGCGAGAAGGACGGTTCCTCTAGTGAAAGAAGTTTATCGGGATTCACGCTGTTTAGGAAACCAGTCAGTCAGGGTGTAGGGCGCTGAAATGATGTAATTATGCCCTCATCGGATCAGGTTTTCAGGTCAAGGGTTGTGATCTTCAGTTTGGCAGCTTTATCTGAATGTAGATGCTTAAGCATGCCATGTGAAAAGGTCTTTTTGTGGATGCTGCTTTTGCGTCTACCATGGTTCTACCATGTGTTCACATTTGTTGTACTTTTGCGTTGCTCACATTTACTTATCTTTAAAATCCCTAGCTTGTGTTCCTACATTTCTCCCTGTTCCAAGGAGTGCCACCTGGTTTAGGCTTTAGGGCGGTAGCTTAATTATCATTAGTATACCCACATCATAATCTGGTATGGCTTGCTAATGGCCATAGACATGTAGATTTGGTCACCGATTGCTTACAGTTTGTTTAGAGGGGAATGGAGGAACAGACCCGTTGATCCTCAACAGTATTGTGCCTTTCATGTTTCCATTATGGTAGTTTCCATTTTATTCTCCACTATCCCAATAGAACCCCTTCTATCACCCTATATAATCCTATAATCATCATATTCCATTATTACGTTGCCTTCTAGCAGCCTAGCAGCCCGCAAGTTAAGTAATTCCACAGCCTCTTGAAGAGGAAGTCGCGCTCCAACAACGGGCCTTCTGAAAGTCGTGCATGGAGGGCTGTCAAAATGAGGGTTCCTATTTGGGCACCAATTTCTGCGCCATACTATATTAGGGTGACAGCTCACATGTTGTTTTAGTGCAGCCCTTGCAGCCAGAACAATGCTGCGGTTCGCATTCCAAGAGGGCCCATATTCTGGCCGACTGCTAGCTTGATCTCGTGCATGGAGCTGAAGGGGTTTTGGATAGTAGGCTCTTAAGTTTGTAGTGTCTTTCTTCGGTGTTCTCGCATTTTCCGACACCTTAAGTAGGACGACAGATTTAAGGTCGAGGGGGTGGATGTCACAAACCTTTTGCAGGATCTAGAGAGTAGATCACCCCAGATGGCTTCCTAGAAATCAACAGTAGAGGCCTGGGTAGACCGAACAATCACTTTAGCCAACACCTTCAGCCCTAAACCCCAGGGTGCCTATGGAAGACAAGCCCTCACGTCTCATTTTCCCCTTGGGTCCATGTAGGAAACCAGCAACTATATGCTTAGGGTTTAAGGTAGTAGGTTTTAATGCAACGCCTTTGGGTTGTGAGTATGTAACATGGAGCCTGTTTGGGTATGCGACCTCAAGGAAAAGAAAGGCATTATCGACTTATGGTACAAGCCCTGCTGCCATGGATTGCCAGTGTTTGGCTGGTGGAAGTGTGGAGTTCGCAGTTTGGAGCTAATTGGGTTGAGGGTCACGTCTACGTTGTGTAGGTTCTCCCCTGGTTGCAGGTTCTGTTTCAGTCAGAGATGTGTTGGTGGGAGTACCTTCTGCGGGACGGCTGTCCCTGGGAGTTTAGGCTGCAGATGTGTTCTTCAGAGCGATGCCTTTCCTGGTGCTACAGCCCATACCCCCTCAGCCTGCCTTGCTGGGGTACTATCAACGGTCCCCCCCTACTACCCCACCCTCTATACCTCCAAAAGTTCGCCTCTAGTAGGAGGACCCATGATATCCCATGATATTATCACCCATAGGCTGAACCCAGCGTTGGGGAAGTCTAAGCACATGCAACAAGAGGACCGGACTTGATCCAATGGCTCCCCTAATTTTAGGAAATCCCCACTTTAATTCTGGAAACATGCGTTGCAGCAGAAAGGTCGAAGCCTCGCATGGCCCCTCACCAGTGCGACTTACTTCTTGCATAGGTTTTGCTAAACAGAAACTATGGTTTCCTGCTCGGAGGCCTCAGCTGCAAAATCTCAGTGCCTAAAACATGGAAGAAATGAAGCCATTGAAGCACCATGGACCTTGGGAATTGTGGTTGAAAAAAACATAGGGGGGTGCATGAGTACCTCCATTAACAGCATTGCTTTCATGCCCGGAACCCTCCCTGCTCTTCATGTCAGGGTGGACCTGGGAATCAGTTCATTTTGCTTTCTGATCCGGTTCTGGACCTACCGCACTCTGCAGCCCATCGTTGAGGTGTCCAGCCGGGGTTCAAGAGGGTGACTTCAGGAGTTGCGGCGTAGAGGCTCCCCAAACCCATATCTTTGAAAAGACACCTGACACCAAAACCGGCACTTATTTGCATGTTCTTTATGTTGAATTTCGTGCGTAAAGCACACATGGATATTCTTTCAAGACTTTGCTCTTACATGTATGCCCAGCTGGTCACTTCACCTTTTCGCGTACTGTAATACAAGGCCGAACGTGTAGACCAGAAGCTTAGCCGTGAACGATCTCATAATGCTTTGGATGGATACGAAAATACTGCGATGTTGTTCTATATCCTGTTTGCCCTGAAAGACTACGGTTGCCTCCGAAAGTTGTCAACACGTTTCAGTCTTACTGTTCAGCTTTTTAGCTAGCGACCATGTCCTACGGCCTGGATTTCTTGTACCGTTATGGTACAGGCTATGTACCTTAAATGGACCTTTCAATGATATTGGCAGTTGTTTAGGCCCTACATTCCTTTTATAAAACCCCTACTCAAACCCAGCTGCAAATTTGTCACGTTGATTCTGCTGTTTTGCGTAATCTTTAGGCCCTCTAGTACTTTAGGGCTCCCAGTTACCTAAATAGTAAGCTACTGGGCTATGTAACTATACGGTATATAGAACCCAAAACCCATTATCCCCTAAACCTTAAACCCTAAACTCTAAACCCCCTAAAACCCCTAAAGCCCTAAACCCTAAATCCTGAGCCCTAAGCCCTAGAACCCTAAACCCTGAACCCGTCATGACCCGTGCCATTGGTATCCTGGGGCGAGGCTCATGATTGTGAAGGCTTTGGAGCCTTTGTCTAGCAGTGGCCCCGATCATCCCTTCATGGTTGGGGATTCCTTGCCAGGAGTTTTCCGGCTACAGCCCTAAACCCCAAACCCTAAACCCTTTAACCCTAAACCCTAAACCCTTTAACCCCAAACCCTAAACCCCAAACCCTACACCCTAAAATCCAACCCCTGGGCCGGCAGGAGCTGAACAGCCCTCCATCCGTGGAGTTGCAGGATGACCCCGTGAAAGGCTCTCCGCATTTTGGGGCTCTTGGTTCAGGGCTTGGGATTTAGGATCTATAGGGTTTAAGATTTAGGGTTTAGGATTTGGGGTTTAGAAGTTGGGGTTTGAAATTTAGGGTTTGGGATTTAGGGTTGAGGATTTAGGGTTCAGGATTTAGGGTTCAGGATTTAGGGCTTAGGATTTAGGGTTTAGGAATTAGGGTTCAGGATTTAGAGCTTAGCATTTAGGGTGTAGGAGTTGGGGTTAAGGGTTCATTCAGGGCTCAGGGTTTAGGGTTTCGGACTTAGGGATTAGGGCGGTCACCCAAAGGCTGCAGGAAGCCAGGTGGATCACATGGGCTAGACTTGAGACTTCTAGGGGTTCCCATGTAGGGGCTTTCGAGCCTAGATATATCCCACAGGAGCTATAGTGTAAACTCCGGTGTTTCCTTCGCCTGGGCTCCTCCCTGGACCCCCTGGAGCCCGGTGCGGGGGAATCACCTTTGAAGGGCCCTGAAGGTGATTCGCCCGCATCTGGGCTCCTCCCTGGACCCCTGGAGCCCGGTGCGGGGGAATCACTTTTTTGAGCTTTTCAGGGCCCTGAAAATGCTGAAAAGGTGATTCCCCCGCATCTGGGCTCCTCCCTGGACCCCCTGGAGCCCGGTGCGGGGGAATCACCTTTTTGAGCTTTTCAGAGCTGAAAGTGCCGGGAGGAGTTTAGAATGTGGCTCATGTATAAGTACCTGGAGCCTTTGGGACACCCTAAGCTCCCTAAACCCTAAACCCAAACCCTAAACACTCTGGGACCCCTTAAGCTGTACCCTGCTTAGGGCTTGGGCTTGTATGGCGCTTCATGTTTGGCGCTGCCGAGGTTCAGGGACCTTTCAAATACCCTACTAACAATAGTTATATTGGGGTTATATTGGGGTTATATAGGGTAATGGAAAAGAAAGTGGAAGCTACTATTTAGGAATTTAGGGTTTAGGGTTTAGGGTCTAGGGGTGGGGTTTAGGGTTCAAAAGTTATGATAGTAGCAAGAATGATATGTAAGAACCATGAAGTAGTACTGAAGAGCGCACTACTAACAATATATTAAGTATAGCAATACTGATAATAGTCAAAATCGCCAGCATCAACATGAGTTTAAAGGGTGAAGGGCGATGATTTTTTTTGGCAGGGCTAGGCAGGGGTAACCCCACAACCCTGAACCCTAAACGCTGAAGGAGGTCTGGCACAGGGCTTGGCCTCAAATCGGCTCCACGTGCCCATATGAGGGGGTTATTTAGGGGTTTATATCTGGAACTACGAGAGGGGTTTCTACGTGAAATACGAGGAGTTTAGACTTTGGCTCATATGAGATATACTGGAGGCCTTAAATAAAAGAAGGGAGGAAACTCAAGGTTAACGATAAACTAGGTTGGGCGGAAGGTTGAGGTAAGTAAAGACCACATGTCCAGTTTGGCGGTTTAGCTTGACAGGTGTGTAGGCCTTTTAGGAAAGAAGCTGTTTGTGAATTCTAGGACTGTGTTGTTTGGGTATTGCATGCACTTGTTGAAGTGCAGTCCCCCCCCATACCTGTTACACTGATAAGCCCTTTTGTGAGCCCCCGCGCGTTGTGTCTTACCATCCGTGGCTTAGTTCGAACACGCTGGGTGAGGATGGAGGCTTGCCACACAAACAAACCTCAGGGCTTCAGTTTAGGGCCGCAAGATTGAAGACCGGGGAGTTGATCAGTGCCACCTTGCACCATACCCACATGTGGGGATTCTCAAGATGGCAGGCCTTAGGCTATAGAATTCAGCATTGCAATTTTGAGAGCCAAAATTTCAAGGCGGAGAGCCCAGAGGCAGAAGAGGATAGGTGCCATTGCAGTCGCTGCGGGATGGCAACTGCATCGCAATGATGCGTATGAAAATGAGAAAGACTGAGAAAGTTGGCTGCAACTGTAACAGACAGCATGTAGCACTTTTGCTTTTGGGGTCCCGGAGTTTAGTGATCCCTCGTTTTATGAACTCCACATGAGTGCCTACTACATAACTCCTATGCTCTAAACTCTAAAACCTAAACCAACACTTTGAGACCCTAAAGCCCTGCGCTTTCGCACGCCAGTTCTTCGCTCGCTTTTGGCGTACTACCTGAACACCGGATCACAAGCCATCCTAAAGCGGACACGGCGGCAATTGAGTGGGCTTGGAGACGGACAATAGAACCGCCCTGCTCTCCCTTAAGTGCCAGTAAGCTTTGGCATTCTCGGCAAAAATCACGCGTTCTCTTGAATTTTGAGATGGAGTCTTGGTGTAAGAGGGGGTTTGAGGATTCCAGGTTTTGAGAGCAGGGGGTAAGTGCAGGGTTGAAGGCCAGCTAGACCTAACGCTGGTGTCCTTTGTGTATACACAGGACTTGAGGACCATCTGTCGGTTTAGGGTTTGGGGTTTAGGATTTAGGGTTCAGGGTTTAGGCTTTAGGAGCCACCTCATACTCCCACAAGAATGTTAAAGATGCCGAAGTATTTGGTTAGACCTCAGTGGGTGAGAGCTTATTCTAAGGTAGACTCATGTTGCGAACCTGGAATCTTTCTATCAAATGCAGGGAGGGTTCCCAACTTTTTTTGGGTGGTCCCTATGAAAAGGACTATAGAAATTTGAGGTCTATATTGGGGTCCCCCTGGTTGGGGAAACTACCAACTGCACCCTGGTTGGTGTCACTTCCAAGCAGTGTCTAATTTAGCTTCCGAATCCCGGCATGGAGTTATTTGGGCATTTCTCGAAGCTCCTTAGGGACCCAGGGATGTACGGAGAGTTGAATGGGATGACGGGGGTCTTGAACAGGTTATATGAGTGGCAAACTCCCACATTGATTGAAGGCATTTCTAGTTATTTTAGGACATTGTGTTTTCACGCGAGCCCTGGCCATTCAGGCATTTCTGGTGGCCGTAAACCAACATGTGGTAGGCTGACTTGTTGAACGAAGGGGCCCCCAAGTGAGTATTGACCAGCCACCCCCCATCTAAAGGAAGGCACAGAAGCAGATTGGCTTGTCCTTGTTTTGCGCGCCTACTCCAGTGCCAGTCTCGTGGAAGGACAGATGTTGCGAGTATGTTGTGCTTTCTGCAACTTGCCGTATCTAACTGCCAGTTCGAAACGGTGACGAAGCACCATCGGAAATGGCACTCATCTGTAAGTGTGGACTCACGCTGAGAGGGGGCCCTTGGAAATGTCGGCTTTAATTGTAGCAGTCAATGCTTGGCCACCGCCCATCGGACAGTGTTGTAGTATGATATTATCCAAGACAGCAACGGTGATGTAGGAAGATACGTATACAACTCCAAGCCAAAGATCTCAAACCCTTAACCCTACACTGTACTTGGCAGGGTGGACAGCGTCAGCGGGTCCTACCTCTACTCGCTGTCAAACTGGCCTATCCCTCAGTGGAGATTCTTGTCGCGGCGGGATGGTGCCTGAGCTATCTCAAGGAAAGTAATTAATGGAAAAGAAAATGGAAACTACCATAATGGTGTCTTATAAGTTATATAGGGTTTTTGGGTTTAGGGATATTGGGCTATATAGGGTTTATAGGGTTTTGGGATATTANNCCCCCCCCCCCCCCCAATAATTAGGAGCTATCCTGATATCGTCATGTCAGGGGTCCCAACCATGAAGGCAGAGTTCCCTTGATCCCTATTTGTCGCTTTATGATCCCCATATAGTACATGTGATGTATTCCCTATATCATCCTTATGCCGACAATCCCCACATAATCCCTATATTATATACTTCCTTATGTGCAGAATCCTGTTTATGATAGTCAGCTTGCATAGCAGCCCCCAACGGGCAAGAGAATCCTTTGACAATCGCTTAAGCTGATGCCCCAGCTTGGCCCAGGTAGGCGTTCCCAAAGGTTCCATGCAGGGAATAATAGGGTTTCGGCTTTAGGATCGAGGAACTAGGGGTAGGTATACAGTATACTTGAGCCCCAAAGTAATTGTATGGGAGCCCAGTTGGACCCTGGGTATATACCGCCTACCTACACGCTCCCAGGAGGTCTGGACAGCTGCAAGGCTAGAAAACTGGCTCAGACCAGCTGGAGGGCTCTGATACATGGGCGTTTGCCAGAATAGGGGTACTGTTCTGCGGCTCCCCATAATCAGGGTTGGGGGGCCTTCTAGTATGGAAAGCTACATCTTAAAACCGTATTCTATGTGCCAAGGCTTCTACAACTCAGGACGAAGGGCGAAGGCTAGACGATAAGCGCCGAGAAATAGTGACCACAAGGCATAACGACAAGCAAAGGTGGGCCCCTATGTGTTCTCCTTGTACCACAACTAGCCCGTGGCGGGGGATCACGTGGGGCTTGGGACGGAGAACTTGAATTTCAGGACCAGCTTCCAGTCTCAAGCGCCAACCATCTTAAAATCAATGTTCCCAATAGCTTCCCAAGGTCGTATCTCACTATTGATTTTGTCAGGGGGCCCAAAACGCTTCCAAATAAACCCATATATATATGAGAAGCCTATATAATGCGCGTCATCCTGTTGCAAGCAATTTTGAGAAGCCGTGGCGCTTTGACGGACATGTTGAAGCACCCTGTATTCATGTCATGAAGAAGTCTTTTATATCTGCAGCCTCAAGCCGTAGAAGCCCAACGGTCCCTAAACCCTAACCCCTAAACCCTAAACCCCAAGTTCTTAGCTCTGGTGCACCTTAGAGCAACCCCTAGCCTCTGTCCTTCATGGTTTAGGGCCCGGGAATTATCCCTAGACGCAGCACATACGGTTTGGGGAGGGTTTAGGGATATATGGGGGGTATATTGCGACAATGGAAAAGAAAATGGAAACTACTATTTGGGGTTTAGGGTTTAGGGTTTGGGGACCCGCAGAACAAATTTTGCATGGTCAGGAGGATATCAGGCAAGGATCGTGCAAACCTTCGCCTTCGCTATTCAAGGAGGATGCCGTCTGACGAATCTGCCCAAGAAGGCCCCTCACATGCAACAAGAAGAAACTAGACCCTCAAGAGCCCGCGAAGGCCAGACTGAACCGTTCCTCTGAACCCAAGAGACAGATATGATAGTTTCCCAAAACGGGGGGGGGATCTCAACATAGACCCGATCATCCTTATTCTAGGGATCCTCCCAAAATACCCCTAAATTTGGAAAACTTTAAACGAGCATATATCCGCAGTTTCGAATTTCATGTGCCATGTTCTTTTCCATTTGATTCTCCATCATTGGGGGTTACATATCCCTGTATACATTCTGCATGAAGGGTGTTTGGGATTCTCTAAATCCACCATGGACTGAGGTCCGTGGTGTTCAATCTGCCACTGGGCAGAGACAAGCCAGTTGTGCGATTGACAGCAGGTATAACCTCGGAGGTTTAGGGTTTAGGGCTCTGCGCTAAGAGCTTTGAGGTTGAAACTTGTCCATTAGAAATCCTATCCCAAATTGCTTACTCCCGCATGACATACTTTCTGTGTTAATTCTCGATGTTTTCTTTCCTCTCCTAAGCGGACATGGAAATCCAAAAGGGCCCTGCTGATAGCAAACTGCGAAACTTGCACAGATATTCGTAGTATCACCCAAATTACAGAGAACCAAAGGGAAACCATGATTGGGAGTAGAATGGAAACTGGTAGGGGGCAGGTGACTACCATATCGGCCTAAATCATTACCAATGTTGTTGTCCTAGGTTCCGCGTATGATTTCGGATATAGGTTACCACACATAGACCCGCAAAACATTTTGCCGCTTGATAAGACATCTCTACAATAAGCAATTCGCCTAGGCAACCACCAAGGGCTTGCGTGCGAAAGTCTTCCTAAACATGCATTAAGAGGAGGTCCTCTGCCAATCTATAGCACTCTATGCATTTTTCGAAGCTGAGTAGGGGAATCATGACAGAATTGCTGGCTGTGAAGTCGCCTTGCTGATAGCCATAGTAAGCGCAAAGTAAGTGCTGTTCTTCCCGTGCTCGACCAATCGTTTTGAAGGGTGGGATTCATTTCCCCCAAAAGGTCGATCCACTTGGGCGAAAAACCGATTGGTTTGGCAAATAGTCGATGGTTTGTGTTCTTTGTTGCAGGCAAGTCCATGTGTAGCAATCTTCACATACATACACACATACATCTTATGGGTTAGGTTTGTCAGTAGATTGTATAAACTTGGACCCCAAAATAGTTGCAGGATCACCTCTGTGGACCTTAAGTATCTACTATTTACCTACATGGACCCTTTGGGTTCAGTCCCTTCTAAATGTAATTCGAGAGTAACTTGAAGCATGAACTTGGCTTGGGGGTAGATTCTTTGCTGCGCCAAAGCCTAAACCCTTGCAATGCCCCTTGACTCCTTACCTATCTCTGGTCCCTGAGAATAGCTCTTGTTTTCAGAAATCCTACTCCCAAATAGTTTTCACAGGCCTTGCCGTGGATGGGTGAAGTGCTGCATGACCCATGGGTATACTACTCTATCAGAATCAGAACTGTTGATTTTGGTGCGTGGTCATGGAGGAGTAGGACTTGGGGTTGAGAAGCATTTATAATATACCCCTATATAACCCCATTATAGTAGTTTCCATTTTCTTTTCCATTATCCCAATACTACCCCAAGAAACCCAATAAAACAATTTTAAAAGTTGGAGCCGCCTGAGGGCTTGGATTGGCTTCGCGGGGGACGTCGTCCTGAACACGCCTTGGAAAACATGTGGAAGTGCGGTCCTTAGTACCCACCCACGAAAGGCTTCAGACCCTAACGCTAGACAGCACAAGTGGCCATAACTTTAGAGTATAGGTTGGGTAGTCATCCAAGCTTAAAAGGGTCGGTAACATGATGCGAAGGTTAGATAGGGCTCTCAGCCCCGCTTTGTCAACGGATCTCCAGGTAAGGATTTCATGGTGGCTAAGTAAAGCAAGTTCTACCGAAAAAAGGTTCGGGTGCAGAAACGTGTGGGGAGTTGTTCCACAATGTATGGCTTTTCGGACCGAGAACTGCCATGGACTCTCTCTCTCTCTCTCTTCCCAATGAAGGCAACATCCTGATCTCGGCAACCCTGCATTTGTCTAGCCATGTGAAGGATTACTGACTGGCTTGTGCAGGCCGTATCCAACTGCAGCAGTCAATAACTTTTACATCCTGCAACAAATTTCAACAGCTCTTATGACTTTCTAGACGGCCTTTCTGCATTTCTCACGACGCCGAACCCTATCAGTGTGGCAGTGCACTCCAACAAGCCCCAAGGCCGGATCCCAAAGTTCTGAAGTTCTTGGCCCAAAGCTCCCAAATCCTATGGACTTTGCTCACGTCAATCTAACATGCTATGTCGGTACATGCTGGAATCAAATTCCATGTCTAGCATCCTTTCAGGAAGACTTTATGCTACAGCAGGGGGAGCTGCGAAACAACCCTGTAGGGACTGGGGAATCCGGATCCGGAATAGAGCTGCAGAGAATGTGAGACGGGGAGAGAGAGAGAGAGAG
>CAJNIZ010043527.1:109227-130253 GCA_905231905.1 Symbiodinium pilosum
TTGGGGATTTCCCAAAATTAGGGTTTAGGGTTCTAGGGTTCCAGGGTTTAGGGTTTAGGGTTTGGATCTTGACCAGGGATCTTGCATCCTTTTGGGTATAGGTCTCGTTACAGTACCTTGGGGTTGTATTGGGATACTGGACAATAAACTGAAACTACATAGGCAACCGATAGATCCTTTGGAAGCTCGCGGAACCTGGCATTTCATACTCAACCCCTGTTTTGGAAGTGTTTAGTTTGCAAGGCAGTTTGAAAGCTCGTGAGGAGGACATAACGCCTTTCTATGCTATGCATCCAAGGGCCCCGTGATTCGTACTTCCCTCACCACCCATACTGCAATTGGCGGCCCAAGCCAGACACTTTGAAATCCTGGCTATTACAAGCAGTGGGACGGCAACCATACACCTCTCTCACCGGAACCTCTGGAGGTCCAGGTATGTGGATGTTTGACCAAGACGGCTCTTGCAGAGGTTTGGCTCACGTATGCGTTACAATCCTTAGACTCCTTGAGGGAAACGTTGCTACCTTGAAGGGTTCACTGTAGGGTTCAGGGTAGTCTTGCTTACCAGCTGTCGGTGACATGATCTAAAGCTTGAACCTTAACATCTGAATCTAAAAATCTCAAGTTCTACAGTTTGAAGCACTAGCCTCATGTTTCAGAGAGGCCTCCAGATCACCCTCTTGAATGCTGCTAGCAAGGCTGCGCACTCAGCTAGTCGTTTCAGGGCGCGGCGGCGCAGGGCTAGAGCTCATTTTTACAGTGCCTCAGCATTGAAGGGGGCATACAGTTTACCCTCCCCCAAGCTAATCAGACAGGCCTGAAAGGGCAGTAGTCGGCACACCCCCTCTCAGGTTCCCATGTTAGCTTGGCAACGGGTACCCAACCCTGAACCTTCAATCCCGAGACCTGAGCCCTAAAGAAGGATGATAGTTGCAACTGGCAGTGAGACCTTGGAGGCACTGAGGGTGCTTTTTTTCAAGTTTCATGGTTGTCGATGTGCTCACCTAGAAACAGATTACAGCGTATTGGGATATGCTAGGGGCTACTTATGAACGCCCGAATTTGCCAGAATTATGCGGTGGTTCGCGGTACCACGCAAAGATGCTGGATACCCTAACCCGGAATCCTGGCCTGGTCCGCAGACATCTGCCGAATTTACGAGTTTGGAGCTCTCTTTCCCCAAAAACGGACGCGGCCCAGAAAACCTGCTGGTCAACTTCTGTTCCCCCCTAACAAAGGGCGAACGGTCGTTTCGTCGCCTCTAAACCCCGCACCACCCAAGTAGCATTCTATTTTGGGACATTAAGGCAGATTACTGTGGTCCCTAGTCTAGAACAAGGTTGTATGCTCCTTTGGGGTAGAAAACTTTCTATGTAACATATAACCGATTGATTTTGCGTGGTTCGCAAAAATAAAGCTACCCGATTGGCTCTCAAGAGCCCACTAGGCCATACAGTCCAAAATGCGTTTTACTTCTGGACTAGTACCTGTTCTTCTTAAAGCTGTCCAAGTTCATTGCTACTGGCCCATTTGCTTTGCTTGACTAAATCCGCGCGGGACACTTCCGAGCAAAAATTGGCCCCCAATTCCGCGCAAGATTTGAAAATCATTGCCAAGATTGATACCTACAACGCGAAAGTTTCATTAGGTTTCTGCGGTTTGGCACGAGCATGTAGTCTCCAAGAGTGACCATGACCGCAAACCTGAACGCTGAACCCTAATCGCCCTCAAAACATCCGTATACTTCGGCCCCAAAGTAGCTATCTGGGAGCCCCCCTGGGCATACCCCAAGAACGAAACAGTGGGGGCTGAAAAGATCCCCTGCATGAATCCATATGGTCTCTAAATGATTCCCCGAGCCACTGTACAATCCTAAATGAAGTCCTATACTGACCCCTATCACACCCCGAAAAATTCCCTTGTAGCATGCTGGATTCTAGCCTTCTTGGTTTAGGGCTTAAGGCTGGACAGGCTCCAACGACCTTTTTCCTGACCTCTCTCCCATCCCAGAAGTCCACGCCGTCCAAGTTTAGGGCTTAAAGCCCTTCTGCCCAGGGATCCAAATTGCCCAAGGTAAGCATTGTTTGTGGAACTTTAGGACCCAAAGTATGTGGTTATTTGCAGGTTTAGATCCCCAGGGTTGAGCGTTGAGCTTTCAATATTTAGGCTACTTGGTGGTTGTTTTAGTAGGGAATGAAAGAGCGAGTTATTTGGGCTACTTTGCTCTGCTGATTTTTCAAATATTTTCTGCTACTGCTAGTGTTACGAGGGTTGCCATTACTACTGGCATGTTTATGTGATGGTTATGTTGATTGGCAATTTTGTAGTAATACAGCTACCTGAACCTATACCCTAACCTAAAGCCCTTTATCACCTCAGTTACCATTTTATTGCCCGTTGTCTTTTTAATCTGCTTCTCCAGTCGTCTGCGTCTCGTAACATGCATACCTATCGTGGAAACCCTAGAAAAAACAGTAAAATCATAGCCTTAAACCCTAAAGCCAACAATTATTGATGATGCTACATAGACAACACTGACAACAGTGTTTCCCAACTCCCAACCCTAAACACAACATACCTAGCTAGCCGAACGCAGCGTTAAGCCTACACTGAGGCAGACGAGGGGCTTGGGCTTGGAGTGCCCTTTTGTTCGGTACTCGTGCAGGCAGGGTCGTGTGGAAGAGGGTTTGGGGGTTTAGGGTTTAAGGGCCTAGGATTTAAGGCATGAGGAGTGAGGGTTAAGGAGTTAAGCTTAGGGTTAACTGCTTGAGGGTTTAGGCTATAGGGTTCCAAAGCTAAGGGTTTCAGAGTTCCGGGTATGGGGTTGAGGGAAAGGAGTTTAGGGTGCCAGGGTCCATGTAGCTACATAGTATAGACTTGGGCGCAATGCAATTCTCTGGGAATCCCTTTAGGCCTACGTGTGTATTGTGGCCCTCAATTGTGGTCTCCAGTATACTAAAGCTCTTCATAATATTCAGGGTATGCAAAGCGAGACAACACTTTAAACAACCCCACTATTTATATGAGTCTAGAGGCGTCGTGCATAAAAGGTTGGATCTTTCTTACTAAGAGCCCAGTACACACAACAAATGCTAGGCCTCCAGGGTAAGCAGAGAATTGAGAGTTTCTGAATGGCATGAAAGCCTCGGCTTCAATCCTTCAATGGGGGTCATACAGTTGCAGCTGCGGATTTCGTGATAGCAGGAAGGGTTTTCGGCTAAGGGTTTCTAGTGAACTGGTAGAGCCAAGAAGGAGTCTGCCAGGATGGAAATCTCCCTGCGACTGCAAGACAACTCTAGGTGAGGGGTCGGCCCCTCCCAGATCTATTCTCTGTGGATCTGGATATTTTGTGGGTGAACCATGGATCCACGGAAAGTTTGCGCTCCAGGGCCATGAAAGTTTGATAGTTCTCAAACGTTTCATGCAGTTCTAGCCACGAGCATACTTCGAGATCCTCTTCTAATCTGAGCTCAATCATTCACAGCTGACCTTTGGGGGTGTGATTTGTTCGGGAAGCTGTGCCCGAACCTCAACGTTGTTCATGGGGCAGAATTGATAGAACCGCAGAGGAATCAATTCAAAAATGGGTGCTTCTTTGTAAAAGCATAGATGCAGGGCCCCCTCTTTTTTCAGAGAGGCTGGGCAGGCAAGGTCTTGATCCACAATCAATACATGGCTTGAAATGCTAGATGGCTCCGTGTTTAGGGTTAAGACTGAGGTTTATGCGGGGAGCTTGCCATAGCATTTAGGGTTACTGTTCAGGTTTTTGAGGGGGTTTATACTGTAGCCCAGATTGAATATGGTTTCAGGAGATTTCCCGCGGGACCTTTTGCTATGAACTATGGCGGTGTTTCATGGGCATATAACTTTTGCGGGGACTGCTGCACAGCGCCACTGCTACAGCCGCCACCGCGCCAGCATCCCTAGCACCAGCACCATCACGGCCGCGTTTCAATAGAACAGGAGCCTCGGAATTCCAGATTTTTTAAGGGTTAGGGCTAGCTATTCCGACAAAGCTTTTCTCAGAAAAGACTGGCCGACAGAACGGCCGAAGTGAGAGCATTGAATGCTTAAGTCTGTGCTTTGGTAGCAGGCAGCTATCAGCGATTTACACCCTTTGCATGACTGGCCAACACTGTTCAGACATACTTTAGCCTTCCTGTCATGCCATCGCAATAGGACCGTATCATTTTTGCTTCTTGGCACTGAGGTGCCGGATGTCATGTTTTCACACCAACTTTTACTTCTGGTTGGTGCAATGAATGGAGCAAGGTATCCCTACTGGCAGTAGCATTGTAGTTCCCCCATTATTTGCAATTTCTTTGCTCCCTACTCACCACCAGCAAGCGTGAGATTCTCCGAGCCATCTTGAAGGCCTTCTTCATCCGCAACAAGCGAGACATGATAAATATCCAGCTGAAGCTTCTTCAAATGAAGAAGGCGAGTGCATGGTGGCTAAGGGTTCAGTGTACAGGGTGTAGGGTAGAACTAGGGTTTACCAGAGCCCCGCAAGCTACATTCTAGCGAGACCTGAGGGCCCTGGGACCTTGAAAGGTGACGGTGGTGGGTCTAGGTACGCTCGGTGCTGTGTGGCGTTGGGTTTCGGGTCTGGCGAGTCCAGCTTCCAAGCTCATACGAAGGGTATCTTTTACAATTCGAACCCCACTTGGTCTCTTCAAGGTTCAGGAGCAAGGTTCAGATTTAATACATTCAGTTTTGAGTGCTTCTTCATGATATCCTGCTGTGGTGATTTCACCAGTAATGAGACCAGTACTTTGGGCGTGTGACCAGGGTGTAGTCAACGTATCAGTGCTTGAGGCCACTGTTTTTGGACGAAGTTTGGAATATGAGCGAGCAAGAATAATGGTGCTGTGCTCAGGTGAAGCCATGCAAACCTGAGCCACAACAATCAAGCTGCAGTTGGTATGAGGTATGAATGTTGGGGCCTGATTTTCCGGAAAACCCACCTAAGAACGACCGTTGGAGATTTCACGGCCTCCGAACACCCAATGCCTAAAGCCGGACAACCCCCCACATGATATTGAACTCAAACGGCTCCCGGAGCTCCAAAGACTCATATAAGCTATAGTCTAAACTCCTTAAAGGGGGTTATGTGGGATTATATAGGAGACTACTATGGGGCTTATTAAGGGGGGATACTAGGAGTTTAGATTATAGCTTAAAAAGTAATTAGCTTCCAGCCAGCCCCTCCTGCCGCTCTTTGAGAGCACTGCCAAGGAAAGATCACTTGTTTCGAGACGTCCGACCAAACCTTCCCAAATCCTTGCACCATCCCAAGTAATATTAAGATTCGTATTGACAGTCAGCAATAATTGTAATAATGGTCATGGCAGTAATAATAGTAACCCAATGTGGTAGCTTTCCCGTAGAAAGGCCATGCATAGGGGCCGGATTAGAAGCCCGAGCCTGAGTCTCCAGTTATATGGCTTCCTTTTCAATGGATTGTTTAGGGTTTAGGCTTCCTTTTCAGATTCAATGCAGTACAGTCCTACCCTGTATCCTCAGCCCTTTGCCGCACTAAACCTTAAGCCCTATACCCCTGAGCTCTAGACCTGCGGCAGTATCCTTCCTACAGGACGAAGCGGAGAAGCGGCGACTTGAGGCAAAACGCTCCCCTATGGTTTTGCCGGGCTGTAGTAAATCGAGTGTACATGTTCATGTACAATTCAACCTTGTTGCTGAGTCAAACCCTGCAGTATTGATGACTTTCAGAGTTTCATGATTGCCGGGCGATTTTTGCGAGTCCGTTGTAATGCGCTGCACCACAACAGCCCGCATGAGGCCGAATGCGGCCAGACGGGTTAAGCTTCATGACATCCAAATCTTAACGCAAGCATTCAAGTAGCTCTTGGGGTCCGAATGGGCTCCCGTGTCACAACTTCTAACTTTGCGGCCCCCGTGACGGCTAGATGTACCACTTGGAGGGGCATTCACGGAAATTTCTGCAGAACAAGCCACAAAGACGATTCACGTCCATGCAGCTTCGCTCTCAATTCAAACCTGTGCTTTAGATTGTTTAGGGTTAAGGGCTTCGGGCTATGGATTAGGTCAATCCCCCCGACAGTGAAAGCTCCTAAATATGGAGTTGATAGGGCCTTAATACACCTACAAAAGTCCTTTGTGATACCCATTACCGGGTGGGGATTGACCCAAGCTATGTACCTGCATGGACCCTGTGGATTTAAACCTTAAAAACCCCTCAATTGTATCCCAAAGGTCTAAGCCAACGCTGAACACGCTATGATTACTACTATTATTACGACGATTACTATTACTACTATTATTTGCTATTACTTTGCCTAATAGTACTGTTATTCTACTAGGCCCCCATAATGAGCCAGGTCGAACAAAGTATATCCCAAGGCGCTGAACTTTATATGCTCTAAACCCACACCGTGAACCCGAAACCTAGACCTAAAACCCTAAACTTCTCCACCCTAAGCCCTAAACCCTAAACCCTAAATAGTAGTTTCCATTTTGCTTTCCATTATCCCAATATGTCCTCCAATATAGCCCCATAATCTCCAAATAACCCACTACGGTAGTTTCCATGTTCCTTTCCATACATAAACCTTATATAATCCCAATATAACCCTAATATAGCCCTAATATATCCCCAATATAACCTTAATTTAACCCTAATATAACCCCCCAATATTGTGGAATCCAAAATTGGTGTCTGCTGACCAGGCTGAAGCCGAGCTGAAAAGTCTTCAAGGAAATGAGGCAGAAGTTAGGTTTAGGGTTTGGGTTAGGAGGACCCCCAGCCAGGAATAGGGTTTAGGGTTTAGGGTCTAGGGTTTAGGGTTTAGGTTAGGTGGACCCCCCCCCCACCCTGCAATAGTGACTATAGGGGATAATAGGGATTATATTAGGGTCCTATTATATCCCTACTATACAACTATTACAGGGACGGGGGTCCTCCTGAGGCAGAAGGGGTAAGGAATAACGGAACGGAAGGTTGGCAAAGCAGATGGAATATGGGATTGGGGAGTTTAGGGTTTAGGGATGAAAGTGCGGTTTAGGGATTAGGGTTTAGGGATTCAGGTTTAGGGGCTAGGGTCGAGGGATGGTCAGGGCTTAGTTTAGGGTGGAGGCAGTCTTGCATTTCGTAGAACCCCCAGACCGGAATACTGCAAATCTTGGAGTATAAAGTTTTTCTGAGCTGTAGTCTAAACTTGTTGTATCCCCCTTCATAACCCCTATAGTAATCCACAAATATAGTACCCTACCTAATTTCTCCACCTAAGGAGCTTAAACTATCGTTCATATGGTGGTGTAAGACTTCCTCCATCCACCCTCGCCCTGGATTGCAAGACTGCAAAGTAGTGGCTAAGAATCATGAACTCTAAGCCCTAAACCTGAACCCTACATCGGAATCCGAAAGCCCAATGTAAGCATGTATAGAAAAGGGCCCAAAGTAGGCAACGTGTATAGAATCAGCTGTGAGCTGCCCAAGAGTAGCACCTATTCCAGAACTTGGGGCCCAAAGTACGCAATGTTGAAAGACTTTATGAATTTATAGGGCGGCGTTGTGTTACCTGAGCCTTTAACTCCCACAGGTTTTATGTATGTATAAAGTACGTATACATGTATGTATATGTATATAGAGATAGATAGAGTTTGGGGTGTAGGGTTTTGGTTGAGGGTTTAGTGTGGCGATATACTCATATATACCTAACCTTAATTCCTAAACCTTAAACCCCAAACTCGAATCCCATATCGTAGCTGTTAGGGGGGCCAAGTCGGTTTTGGGCACCCAGCATAAGCAATCTACCACGAGAAAGGTACCTGCTGTTTAGTACTAGCCTTTTTTTGAGGGTAGATGGTTACCTAAGCCCGATACCAAAAGAGAAAGAATTTTTGGTGCCTGAATCAATTATTCAAGGGTTTTTGAAAGCCTGGGGAGGGGGGTGGGGGCGAGGGATGTGTAGGGGTTGATGCGTGGCGCACACCTCCTCAAGGAGGGTTATATAGGGTAATATATAGGGGTAGGAGTCTAAACTATAGGTAATGTGGGTTCTTTTACTGGTTAGAGTGATTGTTGTTGGCTTATGCTTTGTGTAAGTGTTCAACGGTCAAAGCGTGCGTCTCTGCTATAAACACAGGCGAAGTCCCTCCGGCATGGTCGGGTCATGCTTGAAGCTCGGGAAAAAATCCCAAAATGGAGAACCAACATCAAATGGAAAAGAAAATGAACCATGACATGAAACCTAATTAGGGTTATAATAGGGGTTCTATATCTTTTTCTAAAAGAGTTATAGGACTTTGTGTGCGAACAGTTGCATTTCGGTGCGCCGGAATGCGCCTTGCTGGGGATGAGGGAGGATCCTCGAGGCGTCCCAGAGCTGAATTCAAAGCATACATAGACGGTCCATGTACCCAATGCATAGGTCTCTTTAAGGGGGATATATAGAGGATGTATAGTGGTATATAGGGTTTAGGGTTTAGGGTCCATGTACCCAATGAATAGGTACTTGGGTTTTGGGTATATTGGGGTTATATTGGAATAATAGAAAACAAAATGGAAACTACTATTTAGGGTTCAGGGTTTGGGGGTAACCCAGAGTCAGAGGGTCCAAGTACCCAATAATTAGGCACTTGGGTTTTGGGTATAATAGTAGTTATAGTGCAGGTTTTGAGTTTTGGGTAAGTATAAGATTAGTAGGTACTTGGACCCTTATGGCTACAGTCGAAGGCTGTCGTCTCCTCGGAATTTGTTTTCATGTTCATGTGAGCCATAGTCTAAACTCCTTGAAGGTGGTTATACCAGGGATTTTCTAGGGGACTATTAAGGGATTATTAAGGGGATACTCGGAGTTTAGACTATAGCTCATGTTTAGTATAATTAGTACAACCGCAAGAAGTTATACAATGTATTGTCTTCATTACTGGGGTAAGGGGACTACAGGAGAGGCGACGGCGGAATCTGGTGGAGATTTTGCTTGCAAAGGAGATACCTGCATGTAACAAGCAGCCTTGTAATGGACCCTGCGCCCAGACTCTACGCCCTTCCTGGGTAGGAAACTCATGAGTTATGAGCAGGTACTATCCTACAGGCCTTTATACCAACAGCTGTAGAGAACACTAGTGGTTCTTAAACCTGGCACCCTACACCGTGTGATCGGCACCTGAAGCCTGCGCAGGGCAAGCGCATGCAGAGTGGCTGTTGAAGAGATATCACTGTCTTATACCCAATGTGAGCCATAATCTAAAACTCCTTCAAACTGTTATATAGGCATTTCATAGGGGACTATTATCGTGGTTATTAAGGGGGAGACTAGGAGTTGAGAATATGGTTCATGTGAACCCGCGAGGGCCCACATACCCATGAGGAGTTTAATGGGGGTCTTAGGTCCCGCAAACTATGGTCTCCCTGGTTTTGGCACCCAAAAGCCCTTGTATTTGCTCTTGGCACGTTGGACCCTAAGAGGGGTAGTCTTATGGCGAGTTGTCGGCTTTGTTGTGCAAATTCCTCCCCTAACCCTCTTGAAGCAGGAAACATCCACTGCAGAAGTGGAAAAGCTGCAAGAGCCACTCACTTGCAAGATGTGGCGGTCAACAAAGCTTGTGGGTTTGGCGTAGGGTTCAGAGCTTCAACTTAGAAATAAAAGCCCCAAACCTTACTGGGACGGGCTTAGTAAGTAGGCCAATAATGGGGATGACGGGGGTTGCTATGTGGCTTGTACGGGTGAGACTCTGCTTACTAAGTCCTCCCGCCCCACCAGGGTTTGTCTTTCAAGTTCGGGTCATGGAGGCGGGAATTGCTGAAGTGATCGGGCTTCTTCTGATCACCCATGGCTTGTACCGCCTTGGCATCGTGAGTTGTTGCTGCACTCTAGGGCCTGATCAGATGCAGCGTTTGCAGCTTTCTGGCGTTCATTGCTATCGAAATCTCCGGCAAGATTTTCAGAGTATGAGTTCGCTTGACCTCCCCTGAGGGTGCAAGTACCTACATGGTAGATAGGTCGGGACCCAAAGTATGTAACTCGGAATACTTTTTGGACCAGACGACGTACAAGCATTCATTTAGGTACCTGGGCAAAGTGGGTTCCACCCGAGCCACTCCGGGCCCAAGTTACTCAGTGTTCAGGTATTTGGACCCTTAGGAAACACTGAACCCTAAGCCACATGACGAACTAGCTTCCATGATCTGGTCCATTCCGCGCTGCATGCTATTTAGGTACTTGGATCCTCGGGGACCCTAGTCCCTAAACCCTAGTAGGCGGCATGAACTGCTCGGTAAAGCATGATACTCAGTTGCCATCGCCTACGATGTCAGTTGGTGACCATTGGGTCCCAATGTCCCTTCATCCAATAAACTTGTCTAAGTTATCTCGGAATTCGTGGGAATATATAGGGTTCAGGGTATGAGCTTAGAACCCCTAGTTGTGGAGTATTGTCCCTAGGATCCCTAGGACCGAATTCGCAATGAGCTTCCAGATGGCTGACAGAATGTGAGTTTCCCAAAATTAAGGGCCTGTCTATTGACGGAAGCCCCTGTAATAGAAAATATAGTATATGTGACGTGTATTGGGCTCCCTGCTTACGGAGCCCTTCATATGGCAACCCTAAACCAGCACAGCACAGACAGTGATTGTGATCTGCATGATACAAGAGCTTGAGCGACCCTAGTATATTACCCCAACATACCCAATTCAACACATATGGTCTTATCCGTTCAAAAACCACAACAGACGGTTAGCGCGCGATTCTCTAAGATGCAAGGGGCACGACACACCGTTCCCAGGTGAGGCTCACAGGTTTCTTTGTTGGGCTCGGGCTGAAAGGGCTTAAAGCTCCAAATGACCAGCAGCATAGCTTATGCAGGTCTGAGGCTGTCATAATTCTCCTATGCTGGCGGTACTTATTCCGCCATTACCCTGATGGACGCCAATCATGATATTGTAGTGTCTCGCCGCGCCATCATGGCCCCGGACTCTAAACCAAGCACCACCTTCCCCTACCCTAAAACCCTCCAAGTTTTTTCGGGGCGCTGCTGAGGTCGCTGCAGCAAGAGGCAGAAGCTCCTGGTTGCGGTTGCCTGTAGTGGACACCTATTCTTGCTTTGTAGACTGACTTTGGCAAATGCTGCAAATGTCATGCAGTACATGCAGTGTTGGGCGCAGTGCCTGTTACGTGCTGCTGCTGCTGCCGCCGACGATACCGCTGATGCGGCTGCTCATTTAAGCGCACGCGTCTGCCTCGGCAAGGAGGCCAGATGCAAGCCTTTGCTGCCGCCACCAATGCCGCCACCACCACCATTGCCACCACCATCACTATGTGCATCGCCGTTGACCATGACGGGAAGTAGCATTTGCACTTCGACTCTTGAATTTCACTTTCGTCAGCATAGAGAGAGATGCGATGTGAAAATAGTTGGGCGCGCAGACATGGTTTTGATTACCCCGGAACCCTGAAAAAATGGGCCCTAATCATAGCCCCCGTAAGAGACTCCCATTGATTGTGCGAAACTCTTTCCCAAGCTATCAGAGATTCAGATGAACGCCCTACACGCCCTGAATTGACAAGAGGCGTCCAAGAGCCCGGATGACCTTCACAAAGAGCAGGACAGGGTTGCGCTCATGTAGTTTCGGCTTGTGAGATCCTAGAGTGAGAACGATGGTCAGCAATGCGCTTCTGACAATGTTTGGGAAGAATATGCACTGTAGTGACCCACAATGCACAACAGTGTTGCTGCCAGAGAGTATACCTGGCCTGATCTATCTACCCACAACATCTCTGACCTCTACCTGACCTGAATGTATATGCAGACTTCTGATTGGTGAGGAAGAGCAGCGCGAGAAAGTCTTGGGGGAAGCGGAACAGGCACGCGAGCAAAGAGCGCGGATGGCGAGATAAAGGGTTTTCAAAGTTGGGGTGGAAATCATCGTTTCATGGTGTACATAGGGTTTAGGGTTCAGTTAGTCATAAGTCATAGGAATGTGATATCAACTGCGATAGGAAGCCTGGAACAACTCTCATTATGATCACGCAAAGACTCGGTGGAGGAGGGGTTCATCAGAGGAGGTAGACTGGTCGTAGTTTGCACTAGCTTTCGGTCTTCAAGCTGAAATGTGCAGCATATTGATCTTACTAAAGTCAGACTATGCATACTGTACGAAGAGTTGCGAGGAGCATACCAATCCTTGCAGGAAAGAGTTTAGCAGTCAACCCTGGCCCGAACTACTACTACTACAGACATCCCACGTCTCACATCTAAGACGCTATAGCATGCTCTAGCGCAAGCTAGGGTTTGAGGTTTAGGGTTAGGTTATACCGTAGGCGCGAGCAGAAACAAACTAAACATTGCCTGAGAACCAACGTGTTCAGCCCAAACTTATGCCTGGGGCTTGCAGCACGTGACCACCCTCACCTTCAACCTAGGCAGCGCAGCACTCAAGTTGTGCATTACTCAAGTTATGTATGTATATTCCAAATTAAGGGGCCCCCTTCCATACCCCATTTCGGTAGTCCTGAAAAGAGGGGCGTCCAAAACAGGCCTCCGAATTGGGGGAGCATGCCCCTTCCTTTTACGATGGGGTCACTTGGGGGTTCATGGGTCTGAGATACTACTTGTAAGTATATTAAGGCCCCACCTATACCCTAAAACCCTAAACCCAAACCCGAAGACCTATAGTTTGGGAAAACCGAACAGGGCCACTCAGAGGGACTCTAAGTTGGGTTACAAGGCCAGCGTTCATAAAGCCAGGTTTAAGTTGAACCTACAAGTAACATTTGCTTCAAGGCTTAGGTTAAGTAATTTTTGCCTTTACCCCAATGATCTGCAGTTTAGTAGGCATAAACCGCAAAAACAGTGGCTAACCGGGGCTATGGGTAGAAACAAAGTAAGGAAGCCCCCCCCAAAAAGGACCCTAAACCCTAACCCCTAAAGTCCCTGACTCTGGTTTGGAAACTATGTTGCAAACCTTAGACCCGAATATCTGTACCCCTAGAGCCCTGACTCGGGCTCAGAAATGCTAATGCGGCCGGAGGTCTTCGGTCTGATCAACGATCGGGCGAAGAAGGCGAGTGCAGATGCTGAAGCACAGGCGAGACTTTGGTACAGTTTAGGGCTTATGGAGTTGATAAGGTTTATAGGGTGGGTTTATAGGGCCTAGACTTTGTTACAGGTTATACCTTACAGGGTTTTAGGGTCCAGGGTTTGCGGCTTAGACTTTGGTACAGTTAGGGGCTTGAAGGGTTTTAGGGCTTGGAGCTTACAGCCTGGTACAGTTTAGGGCTTACAGGGTTTGTAGGGTTTGCGGGGCTTATAGCGTTTACTGTACAAGCCGTGTGTATATGGTGTGTTTAGAGTTCATGGGGTTCTTGAAGGGCGCAAGGACCCGACTACGCGGGCGCCCGGATCTGTCCAACACTACCCTGGGGCTCCAGTCTTTGCCTGGGATGTTGCAACCCTAGTTTTGTGTCATGGGGCAACAGGGGTGTCAATGATTATGACTAGCGGAGGGGATGGATTGCTGGTAGTATTTCAGGATATCCTGTAGTAATCTGGAGCAGAAACATCTTATGCATAAAGCAGTGTTCCTGAGGCAATTTCACCCTAAACCCTGATCCCAAAGGTTATACGGGTAGGTCCAGGAAAGGGAAGTTGCAAGCAATGCAGACTTCGGCAGGTTTCCAGTCTCTCAAAATGACGTTATGTAGATCTGAACATGCGGTTTAGGGTTTGGGGTTATGTACAGTCTTTTCTCCATATTATCTCTATCCCAGGTGCTCTTACACCCTGGAGACAGTCCAAGACCCCATGATCCTGCATAATTCGGGGGTTCAGGTAGTCTGTTTGGTTTCATTTTGGCACCCAATGCGTGGAAGCACGCATTTCCGCTGGCCCCAGGCGCAAGCTATAGCCAATGCTCTCCAGTTGATATTAAAGCCCTCCACCCTCTAATGGTGGATTTTCCCATTGTGATACATTCTAATACACCACACTGGAAACATTTCATATAGAAGGGGGTGCGGGGCTTGCATGTTGGGAGCGGCTTACAGAATTCCTGGCAAGAAATCCTGACGACTGCTAGAGTGGTCATTGTTTAAATGCTCCAAAGTGGGTGTGTCCTTGGATATGGCAAAGATAACCCAGACCCGTGATTCATAAACACCCTTCCCTTAATAGGGATTATAATAGGGATCCTAAATTCAGGCCCTTAAAAGGAGGGGGTTCAATTATTAATCAGGGATCTATCTTGTACAAGAACTATGCGGGGATGATCGCGGCACTCTTCCGGGAAAGCTTCCCACAATCATGAGCCCCTAAACCCTAAACCCCGATCCCTCTGATACGGGCTGTAAAGGTTTGACGGTATGTACACCGAATGAAAGTCAATTTCAACCAGCCCCGCACCATGGATCCAAGACCCAACGGGTCCATGTAACTACATAGTATATACTTGGGCCTGAAGGAATTCTATGGAAATGCCTTTGGACCCTGAGTATCAACGACCCTAAACCCCTAAAAATTAACCCCTAAAGCCTTAAACCCCGAACCCTAAACCCCTAAACCCTAAACCCTATATCCCATACATACTTACATGGACCTTTTGGAAGCGCTTGAAACCATCTTCCAGGTAAAGAAGTGGGAGGAGGGTGATGGCGGTGAGCTGCTGCAAGCAATGAGCCGAGGGGAGGCTTCCCAATGCAGGTTTAGGGTGCGAGGTTTTGGTATTCGGGTTTAGGATTGGGGTTTAGGGGTTAGGATTTGTGCTTTAGGGTTTAGGATCTGGGGTTTAGGGTTTTGGGATTCGTGTTTTGGGATTAGGGTATACACTACATACCCATATGAACCCCCAGCATCCGGAACCCATTTTTTTCATATGCTTCTGCCCAGATTTTGTGCGCGTCTTTGAAAACATCCCCGTATAACATCAGTGTGGTATAGGGTTTAGGGACCCATCTGCCTCCCTTGTGATCCATATAGAACCTCCCACGACTATGAAGAGAGAAACCACCATTTCAAGCAAAGGTTGTACTCTCATCGGAGGCAATCAAATTGTGAGCAGGGTCAGTCAAGGTGAATGTGGCCCTACATCCTTGATACCATAGATATGACTACTTTGGGGTGACTACTTCGGGGCCCAAGTATAGATTACACAGCTACATGGAGTCATTGGGGATGCTTTCCGATTCTGCCCGCGGGGGGCAGGCACGCAGTGTCTTAGGTTCACCAGAGGCGCAAGATGCGGCAGCAGAAGACTCCCTGCTGCCTTGGACTTGAGAATAGAGGCAATTCGCACCACTCAGGATCCCCATATAATTAATTCCCAGGGGCCGTGAGAAAGTGGATTATGGGAACTAAGTTTAATCGCGGGAGAGTAGGATGCAGTAGGAGCGTTGTTCAGGAGCATATCGTAATGCCCGTGTGCCCACAAAGCACCAAAGTCGGCACCCGCAAGCACTATCAAGTCACACCCCCCGTACACTTGCACGCCCCGGAAGGGTCCTTACCAATAAGGCTTTCCCATGCAACTATCTTGGAGACCAAGTTTCTACCATGGAGCCACATGCACCCTTGGGCTTTCAGCTCTAAGCCCTAACCCAAAATGCCAACAAACTTAAGATCCTAAAGCCCCAATATCCTAAACCCTGAGCCCTAAGCCCTACACCTCAAGACCTAACCCTAAACCAACCTGGACGCTGAACAATAGATTTAAAGCTTGAACCCCCTCAGCCATATTCGAAGGGCGCCTCGAAAATCCAGGAGATGTTGGGACAGCAGCCCTGGCTGTAGTTTTCTTTAGGTTTTAGGTTGTGAGGTGTAGGGGATTGCGGTTTAGGGTTTTGGGGTTTTGGGGTTTGGTGTTTAGGGGTAAGGGTTTGGGATTGGTCTGAGTTTCGGGGTAAGGGTTTGGGGTTTGCGGTTTGGGTGGCGGAAACCTCGACTTACTGTTGACCTTCATAATACATAGTAGCCCCTAGATAGATATGCATCTGTTATAAACATGCCCTCAACAACATCGCAGTTGCCTTTTTCTTTAGTAGCTTGCATTGTGTTTCCATTCTCCAGACACTAACAGCTAAACTCTATAGCAGCATTGTAGCTTCCATTTTGTTTCCCTTTACACCCTGAACACCACAGCAGCTTCCATTTTCTTTTCCTAACTCCGTGTGAATAGTTACCAACCCCCCCCCCCTTTAAGCTAGGAGAGCATTCTTAGCTCTTTGGAGCGGGGGAGGGTCTTCCCTAAACCCTGAACCCCAAAACCGTTAACCCTCAACCCTTAAATCCTAAAAACCCCAACCCTAAACCCTATTGCTAGTTGTTCCCATGATCCCTACCACCAACCGGCATGCAACCCCAAAACTGTGGTTGATACAAAGTTACCTCGGTCCTGAGCCTAGGGGGCATGTGGCTTTAGATTTTATGGTTCGGGGGTTCAGGGGTTTAGGGGTTTGGGGTCTAGGGTTGTGGATCTAGGCTTTGGGTTTGAGGCTTCAGCGTGCAGGCAATCAGATGGAAGAACACAAGTCATATTTTCAAACATGCTCACTCAAGCCATATTATCATATATGTACGTATACATACATGACAACAAAATACACTACACTGGATTTCTTGTTCCACTCTTGCAGAGCTGCTTGATTTGCTCATCCCCACAAACTGTTCTCACTACCACCCTGAAGCTAACCTGGAGCCCGATGTCCCAACATCACACACTGCTTGTTTTCAGTGACGCACCTCAGGGAAAGGTCTGAACTTCCAACCTATATACACTAGTTACATTTCTGAGTATGTAATATATGTCCTAAAACCTTAAATCCTATATGACCCCAATATACTACAGTAGTTTCCCGTTTCTTTTCCATTATCCTTATATAGCCCTATATCATACCCAAACTGCTGTAAGTTGTTTTACTTGTACTGTACTCTGCCGTACCGGAATTGCAATTAGTCATGGTGACCTGTCCGGGTCCATTGGTCCCATCTTGCAAGCAGTGTTCAAACTGCATGCGGTATAGGATGTCTATGGTCGTTGTCCAGAGGAATCTAGCACCTCGGCAGGCTCAGGCCTTTGGGGTTGTACAAAGTCGGCCCAAGCATTGCATCAAGGCTTGATGTTGCTTGCCAGCAAACATCAAGATGCTTCTTTCCTGCAATCTTTACTCAAAGTACTGCACGCCTGCATATAAGCACTCAGGGCTGGTTTGTGTTCTGATTTCTGCTAGGAGAGCCGCACATCTGGAAGAATACTGGATGAGGGCGTTCCACATGTACCATCTGTTTCTCAAGTCCAAACTGTGCGGCAGTGCAGTCTTTTGCCGGCGGCTTGCAGGAGTTATAGTTTAGATCTGTGGTACTAGTGTGCCTAAAGAAGATATGAAGTATCTACTTTTGACCCAGACGGCTGGCCATAGCGCCACTTCAGGGCTCGAGTATATACTACTCTAGACCCTTTGTCCATCTATTCATCCCCTTCGATCTGTCGATTTTCTGTTTATACTCTCATATCTAGAACCACATACACTCATATACATAGACATTGTCCGGCATAGGCCTATACATTATATATATATATATATCGATACTTACACGGACCCTTTTTATCTCCTTTTACAGTAGTAGTCTCAATTTCCTTTCCATTCCTGTATTCCTTACGAACCCGCGGTAAGCGCATAGCTACATGGACACTTCGCCTGACATATATGTATATAGCACTTTCCATTTCATTTTCCATGACTTTTCCATTTGACTCTCCATTATTGGGGCATTAGAAAGCCTAAACCCCATGACAGGGTGGACTACCGTAGCATGGCGTCCGACTACGCGGCCCAGGCAGGTCTAAAGAATTGGGGCTCGGTTTGTGGATATGGGTTCTTGGGACAGGGTTTAGGGATTTAGGGTTTATGGTAAGGGGCTTAGGGTTCAGGCTTTAGGGTTTGGAGTTTAGGATTTCGGGTTTCTGGGATGTACGGTTCAGAGTCGAGGCAAGTGGTGCTTGGGGGGTCTACCTAGACCTGCCAAGTACCCATCCTTTCTTGTGAGCTAACAGAGCACTCTCGTAGGTGTTCAGAAAGTCTAGGTAGGGTTTAGGGCTTTCAGGCTGTATGAACTAAGATAGCGATTTCTTGGGACAGTGTCCAGGCAGACCGCACTCTCCGCACACGCGTGGCTGCAAGTTGCTCGAGAACCATCTGCTATACTAATAAGCTTCTAGGGTTTAGGGTTTCGGGTTTCACATAATGCATATTCGTCAGCATATACTACTAGTATAAGCCTCAGATACTGTATTTTCGGGTTAACATAGAATGTGAGCTTCAAGCCCTGTAGAGGTTGCAGGCCTTGGCCCGGGACATGAGCAGCTTAGGGTTCCATCGTGGATGATGTAGACCCCTGATTAATAAACCCCCTCCCCTAAGTAGGGATTATAACAGGGATCCTAATACCAAGGCCCTTAAAAGCAGGGGTTTATTAATCATAGGTCTACATTAGGGGCGTTGTTGCTTAGTCATGTCGACGTGTCACAGCATCACTATGTAGATCTGTTTCACAACATGATCCGCTCTATATAGTGTTTATAAGTCAAATGCCGGCCCTTATTCGGATGGGTTCTGTAAGGGAAAGGGTCCGTCCGTCTTTCAGGGAACACGCCATACCATTTAGCCAGGGATGCTAGATTTGGCTATTGTGGTTGTTTGATTTAGGCTGGACGTCTTGATTTTCCAATGTCCATGAGAGGTATGGTTCCAAGCAAGGCATTATTCACAGCTATTCCCGCTACTCGTCTCAACTGGAACACAAGAATTCAAAACGTTTGGAAGAGGAAATCGGCTCTGCGCACAAGGCTTCCGAGAGGTATGGGTGGTGCTCAACAGCTCAATGTAGGTATATTGCGCATACTTTAGGCGCAGGGGGGTTCCCACGTAATTACATGTAATTACGTTGGGGCCCAAGTATATACGTGGAACCTTTGGGGTTCTAGGCTCCTGGCAGCGGCTTACATCAGCTATACTGTAGACCCCTGATTTACAAATCCCCTCCCCTTTATAGGGATTGTATTAGTGATCCTGATATTGCGGCCCTTAAAAGGAGGGGTTTAGGATTCACGTGTATACATTTGTCCGAATTCCTTAAAGATTTAAGCTACAGCTCACATTATTTCTTCAAGGCTGGTTGCCGAGAGGTCGATCAAGCCGGATTGCTATGAAGATCTCAAGGTCGTTTTTTGTCCAGATGAAGATACAAAAAGTTTGGCGCAGCAAACCAATTGAGCCTCGGCTGTACAAACTGAATCAGAAGCATTTGTGCCCAAGATCCTCCTTGAACAGATCTGTACACGACTTCTTAGGAGCAAGGAGATACAAGGACTACGAGGCAATTACGGTATTTCGTTAGGGGATCATATTCAGGGATTCAGGCCGGCCCATTCCCATCGACCTAGCCCTAGACCCTAAACTTACATCCACACCCCTCTGGCACGCTTTTTGGCCTGTTTGGGTGCCATACCTGAACATGAATTGTCTTTGGCTTGCAAACTTCAAGTACGGGCTCCTATTGGGCAGGGGCCCTGAGCCCTAAGCTCTGAACCCTAGCAGCACCCATTGTTTAATGAGGTCTCTATAGTTTCCATGTGTGGTTCTGCATTTGGGCTCCTCCATGCAGGGCTCTTGGGGCCTCTGGGGTAAACCTTAAACTCTGGACGCGAGCATGAGGGCTGTCGATGTATGCCAGGCTCAAAAAATGGCAGGGGATCTGCAAGAGCAGGCGCAATTAAGGGTCTTGCTTGCAGATTCACGGGTAGCTATACATGGCGTAGCTGACTTCTGCGGTGCTCGCAACCCCAATTCCAGTTACCCAAGAACCTCCAAGTATTGTTGGTACATGAAGCGAGGCCAAAATAAGGTTCGAGTAAGGGTTACTTGGAGTTGATGTAGGCCTGGATTCGGCTAGTAATGGAGGGGTGGTCTTCTCTTGATCCAGAAGATTTTACCATGCCTGGACTGCTGAACCCTAAACTAGCCCCTACACCCTACACCCGGAAACCCCTAGACCATGAAATCCCTAGCCTCAAACCCTTTAACGTCTTCAAGCTGGTTGAACTCCTGGTGTGGGTTATGTTGAATGAATACCTACCCATGGAGAGCGAATATTTAGAAGACCCTGGAACATAAAATGCAGGCAGGGGTAAGTTGCTTAACGTAGAAGCCTGCATACTTACCAATACCGCCACCTCGAAGCGTCTACAGTCATACATAATGGAACCCTATTAGATGCTGCTACTTGTCCTCACGTTGTGTCTCTCCCGAATCTGGTGTCCGTCCGGCCAAGGAGTGTTGATGGGTTTCCCTAAAGCCTACCAAAGAAGTCCTTGCTTAGCTGGCTTTACTTCGAACCAAAGAAATGAACTTCAATCAAAAGGAACTCTGATTTCAATGTGTTGGGTGGCAAGAAGACCACCAGCTCACAGCACGAAATGCTGGAAACCATTCGGAATTTAGTGAGCATCTGTTGTCTGAGTCTCTCCCCCTCACCCCAAAAAGAGACAACAAAGAATCTAACCAGTTCCTGACGGACGGAGCCTGGGGTTGGTATGGTAGTGGTAGTGGAACCCATGAAACGTGCTCGGGAAGATATCGCACCCTCGGCCCAGCAAAGACCTCTACAGCACCTTTCCAGAACCTTGGCGAACCCCAAACAAAGAACTGTCGCCAACTGAGTGGTAGTCTCCCACTATTCATTGTACAAATGAATAAAGAACAGAACCACCAAACACCCATGAATTGTCCAGACATGAGATCCTGAGTCCAAAGCTACATGACGGAACTTAAAACCCAAAACCAGTTGTTCCCCTCTCTCAGTCTTTCGCATGCGTTCCTGAAGCTCTAGCTGTTAGAAGCTGCACCTACCAGCTAAGGCCCCTATACCACCATTTCCTTCAAAACACCGTACTCTTTTGACCTTGCACCATTTATTCGTTGCTAAAAACCCTGCTCTGTAAAGCTTGCACATAACCCTCGAACCCAAGCCTAAACCCGTAACTATTTAAAAA